>CM044447.1:107440737-107451157 GCA_024363595.1 Xenopus borealis | reverse complement strand
CGTTTAGGTGCAGTTGGAGCAATCTTCAGTCCAAAACTGCACGTGTGCTGAAAAGTCACAAATTTCAGAGACTTGCGTATACAGTTGTTTGGGACTGAAACATTGCTCCAACCACGTAATCACAAACCTTCATTCATTCTGAATGACAAAACAGTGGCTGCCACTGGACAGACTCTGGACTGAAGGGCATGTCAGTTGGGGGCATTCGCCTGGGGTAGCGGGTATAGGCTGGGAGGGAGGTAAGTTGTTTTTTTTTTTTTTTTTTAAACATGGGTCGAATTCTCCAAATTTGCTTACAATGTTGGGTCTTACAACAAGGCTTTCTAATAAGACCGCGTTGCCTGTACTGGAAAGTTTTGTTTACATAAAACACTGGTGTAGCTTGTATGATCAAAGCTGCTCTGTAGCTATTGAAATGGACTGATGGCAACAGTTCCATGGTTAACAGAACCTCATTGAAGGACTACAGTATTCTACTAACGTTTTTTTTTTTTACAATTACCTGTGCTTTTTCCAGTTTAAAGGAAAGTCTAAAATAGAATAAGGCTAGAAATGCTGTATTTAGTATACTAAACATGAAATTACTGCACCACAAAGTCTAATCAAACAAATTATTTATGCTTTCAAAGTTGGGTCACAGGAGGCTGTCATCTTGTAACTTTGTTATACATCTTTCCAAGACTGTGCACATGCTCAGTGTGATCTGGACTGTTTAGGGATCATCCTAAATTATCAAAACAGGGAAGGAAACAAAGCTGCCTGAGTTCTGCATGACTGGGATGTGAGGGCTCCCTCTGCTGTTCATAAATGATTATTTCCCTCTCCAGCAATAAGGGACCATCTGACAATTCCTATCCACAGCAGTAAATGAAGGTCAAACTTTACTGCATACAGTCAGGTTTCTTATAAAAACAACGTACACATTTTTTAATTAAAGTATATTGGGGAGGTTTCTTTTTCATTAAAGAAAGTAAACATTGGATTCTTTTTGCCTTGTTCTTTAAGTTGCTTCCTGTTTACAACAGGTTTTTAGAACATTCTACCTGATGCAACAAACATAACTTTACTAGTGCTGAGCAATGTTTTATTAAACTATTGTTGCTGTTTACTTCCCTGTACATATTACCCACCTTATGAATAAGAATCCAAACTGCAGTAATTTCCAAACTCTCTAGAAACAACTCTTCTGCACAACACTTGATTCTCTAGGGGGATACTCTAGCTCCCCTGGCTGCTTCCATTCTAAGATATCCAATAACTTTTATGGAAGAAGCTTACCTCTGCAGGCAGAATTCTTTTAATCCATTTTATCTTGGTAGAAAGTATGGCAAGAACTTTTGCCGACCACTCAAGGTGTATGTGTGCTTCTTTCAGCTTTGCCATTAAAGCAGAGTGAACTTGGTAGCCTTCCCTGCCCTTTTATCTTTCTGGGTGATTGTGCAGACTTCGTCCACAAACATAGGAACATTAGCCAATCTTCTGAGGGCTGACTGGCAAAACAACGTCTGTTTTGATGAAGCAATGGGAGATGAGCATACTTGGTGTAAACTACACTTGGCAGATGTCTAGAGGTGGGAGTAGCAATTCATCTTTTGAGACTTATGGTTAATTACAGTATGCAATATAACTTGCATATTAAGCTGTCATGCTAATGTAAGATTCTGGCATAATCAAGCCCTGGCTTGAAATTGGGAGTAAAGTGAAGATGTTTAGGACTAGGGTTGTCCAGAAACTGAGTGCACTGTGAAGTGTCTAAATTGCTGCCACATGTGTGAAACTAACTAGCCACATTTCCCTGCTAGGCCTGGCACTGTCGCTTTGAGAGAAATCAGAAGATATCAGAAGTCTACTGAGCTGTTGATTCGTAAACTGCCATTCCAGCGGCTTGTAAGGGAGATTGCCCAAGACTTCAAGACTGACTTGAGGTTCCAGAGTGCAGCTATCGGTGCTCTTCAGGTTAGTATTTTTGAACTTTCAAAGCCTTCGTTGTACATGTGACAGTGGCTAAATTAACGCTTAACTTTTTTTTTTGTCTTGTAGGAAGCCAGTGAGGCTTACCTGGTTGGCCTCTTTGAAGATACCAACCTGTGTGCTATTCATGCTAAGAGAGTAACCATCATGCCCAAGGACATCCAGCTAGCAAGAAGAATTCGCGGCGAGCGTGCTTAAGTTTTTGCTAGGAACTTTTTTTTTGAGTTTTTTTTATAATTGTACATAAAGTGTGGTGTCTTTTATTTTATAAAGGGTTTGTTAACTGTAGAGTAGAAGGTAAAGATGGTAGTAAACATTTTATGACATTCCCTTAATCCTCAGGTTTTTCAGAAATTTGTATCTGCAGCTAGTCTACTTTTGTGACCCTCTCCTTTAAAACATAGTGCATGCCCAAACTTCATTCTTTACACAATTTAGTATCTTTCTGTGTAACTCCATTGTAAATAAAATTTCCACTACCTCGTGATGTGCTCTGTTTATACTTTATTTTAAATGCTGAATGCATTTATAGGCAGCTTTGAAACAACCTACAGGTTTATTCTGATTTTAAAGGCTAGACTGTCTTATCAAGCTAATTTTCCACCAAGCAAATGAGTGTCTGATGTGGCACTACTTCAATTCCATTGGATTCAGCCTTGAATCATGGTGCAGATTCAGTCCTGAACTTCCTGAAATTAAAGGGGTGCTGCATATTCCATTCCAAACTTTTTTTTTTTTTTGCAAATTGTTCCCTAAATAAAGACTTTTCAATTACTTTCTGTTTACAGTTTGTTCCAAAATCTTAAAGTGATACTGACACTAAAATGAATTTAATGGCAAAGTTAGAAGTCGCTTTCAAAGCCAATATTATAATAGATGTAAAACTGAGTTTAATTTCAGGTGGCAGTAGTGTTAAGTTAGTTGAATCTTCCTATCTAGTGTCTTAGTATGGTGGCTCAGTAATTCAGGTGCAGACTCTGCAAAACTGCAACAGGTTAATTTTTAGTTGATAAATTTCTCCCCAGTATCTCTGCAGTATTAGCAACTATTGTATAAAGTCAACAGCTGCCTGAAATATATCAACTAAACATGGCAATGGTCTGCAACCTCCCTTCCCAGCACTACTTTATCAAGTAAAAATTACACTTTACACTTCAATATTAGAAAACTATTCATGCTAGGTAACCATATCTGAAAACAACTTGTTTGAAGGTGAACAACTCCCTTTTCAGTATTAACCGAGGGCTCTAAGGTTTGAGCAGTTTGCCTCATCTGATTAGAAAAAGATTTGGTCTTTCATCCAGTTGAATTTTAAGGACTTATGATAGGGAGCCTACTAGGGCTGTTTTACGCATGTAGAGAAAAGGCAGATCCAGGCTGTCTTTAAGGGTAAAGCTGGCCATACACGTAACAATTACGATCTTTCTCGGGAAAGATCTTTCCAAGAAAGATCATTCGTTTCAACACACATGTGTAGAGCTGAGTCGTCAAATATACAGGTAGAAACAATAGAATTCTACTTGTATCTGACGATTCAGCACTAACAATGGCCGATGTTCAGGGAGCTTTCAAAGGCATCCAATCAATTTTCCATCCAGCCCGATCAACCAGCTGACCGATATCTTAATCTTCTGATGATATTGGTCGGCTCATTTCCCACCATACACGCACCGAATATCATACGAAAATTTGTTTCATACGATATTATCTGTGCGTCTATGGCCACCTTAAGGGCTGAAAGAGTCAGCGCTAATCCACACACAGCGTGGCAATTTCCGGAATCGCCTGAAGTTTCTTCACAAAGTAACTTCGGATGATTCCGGAAATCGCTGCGCTGCATGTGGATTAGCGCTGGCGCTTTTCCATCTTAACAGGCGGCAGACAGGGAGAAGGCAGTTTGAGGAGATAATCGCCAGTGATTTAATCGCCAGGCGACAATCTCCATCTGCCCCAGCCCTAAGGGCACACTAAGATTCAGGGAGACTTGGTAGTCTGGCAACTAATTGCCTCTTCCAGGCAACAATCTCCCCTCCCATGCTTAAATCACTAGCAGTATGTGCTTCATTTTACACAATGAGGCTAATTTAAAAAACAAAGTGCCATACCGCTAGCAACTTCTCATTTAAAGAAAAACTATACCCCCCTGAACAATCTAGGTCTCTATAAAAAGATATTGCATACAACAACTTGTATGTAAAACCTTCTTCAAGTAAACACTTTCATAGTACTTTTTAATAGCATGTGCCATTGGGTAATAAATAGAAAATTATTAAAAAAAAATGACAGCCTCCTGGGATTGTATGATTTAACAGTGCATACTAACATACCAAACAAGCTATAACAGTAGGTCACATGATCTGATTAAGAGACAGTTTTGTCTTTTACTTCCTCACTTCTTCCTGTTAGAGTTGAAATATTTCAATATTGACCACATATGAATGTACATAAAATGTTACCTATAGGCCATGTTGATCAATTTTTGCAGGGGTTTGTTTTTGAATAATTGTTAAAGTTCCTAAGCCTGACACTGACTGTCCCACCTCAGCTGTTTGGTACAGTTTCTAATGATAACGGACTCCTGCTGCACAAATATGGCAGCCCCCTCATACAGGAACATGGGGGATCAGACAGGTAATGTAAAAGCATCATGCAAATACATTATGGCAAAGTTAGAAGTAGCTTTCAAAGCCAATATTATAAAAGATGTAAAGAGTTTAATTTCAGGTGGCAGTAGCTCTCCAGTTTCCCTGAATCTTGCTGTGTGCCCTTAACCTAAATGAAAACTACCCACCAAACCATACATTTCTTAAAAGCACCTTGCGTAAAACCCTGCTTCAAGTAAATAAACAATTTTCATAATGTACTTTTTTTTAGTGGTATGTGCCACTGGTTAATCAAACAAATAAAAGCCACCCTGGGATAAATAGGCTACATGCACACAAACCATATATACTAGGTCACATGAGCCAATTAAGAGTATTTTTGCACTCCACAGTCACCAGCCTGGGTGGATTTTGGCCCCAAGAACATGCTTTGGACTGAAAACCATACCTATGTACTTCTCAGTTTGTACAAAATTCAGATTTGGAAAACTGCTCAGGGTAAAAATTACCCTAGCAACCTTGCATTAATTTGAACAAGAGACTGGAATATGAATAAGAGAGGGACTGAATCGAATAAGTAATAAAAAGTGGCAATAACAATACATTTGTAGGCTTACAGAGCATTTGTTTTTAGATGGTGTGAGTGACCCCCATCTGAAAGCTGCAAAGAAACAGAAGAAAATTGCAAATCATTAAAAAACTATGAAAAATAATGAAGAACAATAGAAAAGTTTCTTAGAATTGGCCCTTCTACAATATACTAAAAGTTAACTTGATGGTGAACCACCCCTTTAAATAGGAAAGTGAATTGGTTTCTTTAATAGGCAAATTTGTATTTTGAGCCCCTCCTCCGCCACGTCCTACCTCTCCCCATGGGTAAATGCCCCTTAGTGTATCCTGGATCCGTTAGGGCATGCACAGTAGGACGCATTTGCCGGCTTGTACTATTGCGCATGTGCCGATGGAAGAATTTGCTGAAGAAGATGGCTCCCAGGAACCTGCACGGAGGGGTAAGTAGTCACTTAGGGGCATTTGCAAGTGGGGAGAGGTAGGCCAGGAGGGATTGAATTCCCCTTTCATTTCATGTTGAATTGTCCTTTAAAGAACTTGCATCTAGCTGAATCAAGACAGCCCCTGAGCTGGGCCTGGATCTAGAACATATTATCCTAACAAGATAGACCCCTTTAGTACAGAAGGACATTCATTAGACTGTTTATTAGAATGGAGTTTGTGGGAGAGGACCTTCCTGTAATTTGGAGCTTTCTGCATAATCAGTTCCATACCTGTATAAGCATCATACCATAATAAGAAACTTTCCAGATATAATGAACTTAAAAACTATGCCCTGTTTCTGGAAATGATCAAATTACTTTTAACTATCCCACCTCTTTCGGCATACTGGTGTCTGGGTTAAAATACCCAATACCTGTATATATTAGTGTTAGAGAACGATCAATTGTAAACAAACATAAATACACTGGCAGCGCGTAAAGCAAAGAACCCAAACGTATGAATCAAAGTGATACTTTGTATATAATACAGAGGTCGTTTACACAGTCCCACTCTCTCCTTTCCATTTCATTTATTTTCACTTTCATCTTGGAGCTGTTCAATGGGTTTATAGATTGCTTCGTCAACGTCCGTCTCTTCCCTGAAGATTGCCCAAAGCAGAACGGTGGTTAAAATCACACTTAAAGGAATGACTTTCCACCAAGGTCTCTTTTGATTGCTTCCTAAGGATTTAGCTACAGTCCAATGGCGGTGGCTGGCTCTGCTGGTAGAGAACTGCAGGGGCTTGGAATTCTCACTCTCATTAAAATCAGGACTGCCTTTGAAATGGATTGATTTCACATTTGCAACTGCAGCAAATGACTGTCTTAACCTGGAGGGGAAAAAAAAAAGATCAATTAAATGGGTGGCTCACCTTTAAAGGGGGTGTTCACCAAATTCTGAGACAAGTTGCAATTGGTTTTCATTTTATATTTGTGTCTTTTGAGTTATTTAGCTTTTTATTCAGCAGCATTCCAGTTTGCAATCTGGTTGCTAGTGTCCGAGTTACCCTAGCAACCATGCATTGATTTGACTGGATTATGAATAGGGGTGGGCCTGATTAGAAAGAAGAGTAATAAAAAAAATTAACAAGGACGCTGCATTTGTACCCTTATTAGAAGGGGTCAGTGACGCCCATTTGAAAGCTGCAAAGAGTCTGAAGAAAAAGGCGAATGATTCTAAAACTATAAAAAAAATAAACAATGAAAACCAGTTGAAATGTTTCTTAGAATTGGCCATTCTATATTGTACTAAAAGTTACCTTAACGGTGAACCACCCCTTTATTTAAGTTAACTATTAGTATGTTTTTAAAAAATGGGCAATTTAAAGCAAATTTTTTGTATTGGTCTAAATTATTTACCTTTTTTTAAGTTTTTCTTTCAAATTATTTGCCTTCTTCTTCTGACTCATTCCAGCTTTCAAATAGTGGTCACTGACCCCCCTTTTAAAACAAATGCTCTGTAAGGCCACAGATTTATTGTTATTGCTACTTTTTATTACTCATACCTTCCCATTTGTTAAACTGCTGGGGGGGGGGGGGGGGGGGAAGGAAGGGGGTGATAGTACTCCAAATTGCAGTACAGCAGTAAAGAGTGACTGAAGTTTATCCGAGCACAAGTCAGGTCTACATAGGGTAGGGTTACAGGTTGAATTCTCCTTTAAGTATATATAACATATGCTGCATAACTGTACACTATGGGGCCCCACAACACCATCACTTTAGGGTCTCAAACTTTGAGAATAAGATACATGTACTGACCAAGGGGGTTTCTATGGGTCCCAAACAGTCACATGGTCTGCGTCCTCTGTATTTATATCCCTGAGCAATTAAGTCATGATTAGGGATGTACCTAACCTGACTTTTCAGGGTTCTGCCAAATCCAGGGGTACAGATTTGGGTGAATACTAAACCAATTCTGAACACTTCTGTGCCGGAAAAGCCAGTGTGTGTGGGTTGAAATACCTGATGAGAAAAAAAACCCACCCTATTTGCAATATCAGAGGGCTTGCCTCTAATTTATTGCATTTATTGTATGTTCCACCACAATTAGTGAGGACTGTACCCACCTTAATGGCGACTGTACCAACGTAAATATAAGTATAGTTCAATAACCCACTGAGTGCATAGGAGATATTGCAGAGATGAATTTTTGAGCAACAGTTTATATCAAATCAAGTGACATATTAAAGAATCTTACCAAAACTGGTATATATATTTAAGTAAATATTGCCCTTTTACATCTCTTGCGTTGAACCACCATTTCATGATGGTCTGTGTGCTGCCTCAGAGATCACCTGACCAGAAATATTTCAACTCTAACTGTAAAGGGAAGAAGTGTTGAAGCAAAAGACAGAACTGTCAGTTAATTGGCTCGTGTGACCTAACTTAATAGTTTGTTTGTTATGTTTGTGTGCACCGTTGAATCCTAGGATCCCAGGAGGCTGTCATTTTTTATAATGGCAATTTTCGATTTATGATTACCCAATGGCACATGCTACTAAAAAGTGTATTATTATGAAAATGGTTTATTTACATGAAGCAGGGTTTTACATATGAGTTGTTTTAGGCCATATCTGTTTATAGAGACTTACATACTTCGGGGGTATAGTTTTCCTTTAAGCAAACATTTTCTACCATGCAGATCAACAGGTTAAATTTCAACACTGCCCTGCAGCCTTGCCCTCCACCAAAAACAGAAACAACTGTAAGTTACCATTTAACACAAAGCTTAACAGATCAGCCGTCACCTTTGTTTCGTATTGGTTCTACCGTGAGTCATCATTCTAAATTCCATCGCAGAATGACTTAAAGCATGAAGAAGAAGATGAGTTCATACTATGAGGTCACACAATGTGCTCAGGAATAAAGCAGTTATCAGGAATAAAGCTCTTGTATAGCTGCATGGAAGATGTATTTGCCCTGTATACTCTAATTACCTTAGCACCGGAACCTTGCACAAGCTCCCCAGCATTGTGACGCCTTCTACTGTATAGGGTCAGCTGCACAGATTGGCGCATCCTATACTGAATTCTAGCAGGCAGGAAACCGCGCTTCTTTACACAACGTTCTGAAGGTCGCAAGAGAAGGAAGTGACGTGCCAACCCAAGCGCGCCCAGATAGCCAATCGCAGCCTGCCTGTCTATTTCAGACATTTTTCTTTCAGGATGCCAGTTTGTCCTCCCATTCCGGCCTCAAATTATAATGCATTGAAAACGTGGTAATCCGCAATACGATGTGTTATTTGTCTTAAAGCCAACAGAACTGTTTTTGTAGCTTTGTCTAATTTGTTTTCATTCTTTAATAATAATAAAAAAAACACTGCACAGAAGAATTTGACAAATTGGCAACATTTTTTGACCAAGCCCATTTTTGTGGCCACACCCCCTAATTTCCAAGTTCATTTTACAAAATCTGGCAGGTTATGAAAGTTTTAAAATATTTCTTAATTTCACCTGTTAGCTGTTCTGGGCTCTCTGCCAAAAGCCAATTAAGTTAGAAACTTCATTTCTTTTTCTGACTGTTCAGTGCAAAGAAAATAGGGATTTTCCAGTACAAATGAAGTAATGCAGGTTGAGCTGTCAAAAGAAGGACTGTCCCTCTGAAAAAGGGACAGTTGGGAGGTGTGTAATACTATGTTCATTTTACAAAATATGGCAGGTTATGAAGACCATGGGGTCTTTCAAGGAGACACCTTCATCTACAAGTAAAGTGGTTCGGCGAGCCACTCTGGTAATGGCCGCATCAACTTTTGGTGAGGCAATCCAGTATTCGAAGTCTTTTTCTTCAAAAGGGTACATTGTTTTGAATCTTTTGGATACAGAAATTTTCTTGTCAGGCTGTTTCCATTGGTCTAAAATGGTATTTTCACTCAAAAACTTGATTAATTCAATCGATTTGAGTTTTCCCCATGGAAAACTCAATTCAGGTTTTCAGGTTGTTAACCTCAAATTCACTGATTACAGTTTTTTCCCATAGAAAACCCAATTAATTAATTAATTAATTTTTTCGGGTTGGTAACCCCAAATTCACTGATGAGAGTTTTTTTTCTTAAATTAGAAACCATACAAGTTAATTTGAGGTATAAAAAAAACTGCACAAATCTCTAAAATTCCACCGTTGATAAATACCCCCTAATTTGAGGAATTCCCTCCAGAGAATTTTTTTGTGGTGTTTTTACAAGTTAATGGTTATCTGAAGGTTTTGGGTTGTAAAACCTAGAATTCTGCTTTCTTTTGTCATATTTTAACACAGGCATATATATGTTCTGATGTTTCAGAATGGCAAAAGATAAGAGGAAAAGCACAGGTAAACATGATGGGAGAATGGAACGGATGGAGAGAAAATCGGAAGCTGCTCCAGTGAAAAAAGCGGAAAGTGGATGCTGAGGTGAGTGCCTGAATTTCCTGACCCCACTGATAGGGGTGCTAGGGTGCTGGAAGTTGTCTATTAATAACTAAGGGCCACTGAATTATTGTTTGTTTCGAAACTGTGGTGGTAATATTTGTCAAGTTACTTTTAGCAGCCAGCCAGCAGGTAATTTACCATTAAATTAAATAATGTTAAAGACTGTTGATAAGATTTCTTTATATGGCCACTTCCTTTTCCCCAGTTGTTATTTGCATCTCAGGCTTACAGGTAAGGAGGTGTTTATTTTAAGTGGCGTATATTGTCTCTTTAACGGGATACTGACATGGGAAAACATGTTTTTCTCAAAATGCATCAGTTAATTATGCTGCTGCTGCTGCAGCATTCTGCACCTAGATCCGTTTCTCAAAAGAGCGAACAGATTTTTTT
>CM044447.1:107384393-107396997 GCA_024363595.1 Xenopus borealis | reverse complement strand
GTTATTTTGGTTTCATTCTAGTCATGGGAGGATGCATACCGTTCCTGCACCCATAGAGGAAACATGAGTTTTATTACAAGTCAGACTGAAAAAAGGCAGGACTCTATAGTGCTCAGTACTTCCAAATTTGATCCTAGTTCAGTGACTGTTTCCGCAGCCTTTCCCATCACAAAGTCATTTCCAGCACTATTATTTATTTCAAATCAAATATCCCTTTATATATGTTGCCGTGTCAGTTTGCTGGTCTATAATATCTTGGTTACAGCCTTGTCCCATTTGAAAATATTCTAGAAACTTACTTTATTCAGCTTTTTGTGGCACTGGTTCCACTATAAATAAAGGCATGGGTATGTTATTTGGAATCCTTGGGACCTGGGTTTTTCTAGAAATGAGAATTTCTGTTGTGAACCAGCTCTGTCTAATAAAAATATTAGACTACTGCCGAAAGCAGCAAGCATGCATTCTGGCACTGTTCCACCCCTCACGTTTGTGACATAAATGTAAGTGCGGGGAAATAATCTGTTTAAAAGAAAAACTATACTCCCTAACGATGCAGGTCTCTCTTAAAATATATTGCCTGAAAGAGATCATATGTAAAACCCTGTTGTATCTGAATAAACCATTTAAAAAAAATATATACTTTTTCTTAGTACTAATATATACTTTTTCTTAGTACTGTGCCATCGTGTAATCCTAAATAGAAAATTGCTATTTTAAGAACTAAAGGCTGCCCCTCTGGGGCCATATGATTTATAGTGCAACCAAACAAACCAAGTGCTGATAAGTGCACATTTTCCTCCAGTATTTTCTGATAACTTACTGAATTCATTTTGCCATTAATTCTGACCAAATTTCCTGTGCCTTTGTAGCTCACACATCTCCAAAACAACAGCGATCCATCATCATGTTTTACAGTAAAAATTATGTACCTAGTGGTGTACATCTAGACCTTATTGATTCCTCTCCAAATGTAGCGTTTATGGTTGTGGCCAAAAAGTTCAATTTTAGTCTCTTCACTGCAAATGACTTTGTGCCAGAAGGTTTGAGGCTTGTCGCTGTGCTGTTTGGCATATTGTAAGCAGGATACCTTGTTGCATTTGTATAGTAATGGCTTTCTTCTGGCAACTCAACCATGCAGCCCATCTTTCTTCAAGTGCCTCCTTATTGTTCATCTTTAAACTGCCACACCACATTTTTTCAGAGTCCTGTGTTTCACCTAAAGTTACTTAGTGACTTTTGGTGCATTCGCAGTAGAGCTGAACCAGCAAATGCTCCTACTGCGCAGGCGCTGCCAAGCGACAAAGAATCCAGGAAGAAGATGGCTGGAGAGAAGATGGTGCCTGCAACCTCCATGCTCAGGAAAGATTTCCTACTTCTCTGAAGTTTCATCTCAGGAGACTTTTGACATCACGGTCAGGCAGCGTTTTAACTTCTGGTAGGTTGTGGTCTACCAGGAACAAACCCGGGATCTAGAGTCCTGTACTGATCCATTTTTCGGAACACGTACCCGACCCATACCCACAACCCGCCCCGGACCCACAACCCGCATTCTTACAAGCTTCGATCCACTACCCAACCTGCAAGTACCTTATCCGAAACCCAATCCTCGGCCCACTGACTATCAAGAATCATAAAGTGCTGTCATGAAGTGACATCATCGGAAGTAGAAAAAGAGAGAAAAAAAGAGTAAAACTAGCTATTGAGAATACCCGCGACTCGATCCACCACCCACAAACCTAGAGAACCAGTGACCCGCGTCTATACCCACTCCCGAAACTTATACATTCAAACCTGCAGGGTACAGCAGGTTTCCGTGGGTACCCGACCCGCTGCAGGTCTCTACCGGGATCTACTGGTAGACCATGATTGACGTCCTGGGCACCCCTGGCTTACATGAAGCTATTAGTTATCTGGAAACAATTCTATTGGGTTTATTTAATGGTTAAATGATTTTTAGTAGACTTAAGGATATGGAAAGATCCCTTACCGGGAAAACCCCAGGTCCCAAGCAGCCCAGATACAGTCCAGATAATAGACCCTACACCTGTATTTGTAGATCCCAAGCCCATTCGCTCATTGCAGTGTATTAAAGGACATTGGCATTTTATTCAAAAGCTGCTAATTGCCTTTGTCCGTCCATATTATTTTCTGTTATAATATACATTTCTAACAGTTTTTATATAATATAAATTGCAGCTTGCAGTGTGCAAACAGGGGCAATTGTCCTGTGATCCTGGACAGCAGCAGGATTTTGTCTATGCCTATTGTAATTCCCCTTTTCTTCCCTTGTATGGTGATCTCATTAGGCATTTGCCTGTGCTATCCACTTTGTATAACACATGAAAAGGGAAGGGAACATGTGGTCCTCTGGAAATTCCAATATCACAAAGCAGTCGATTCGTCACTATTCTGTACAGCTTTTAGAGTGTATTCAGAGCAGTGTGTGTGGTTTGCTAGACGGCTGATGCCATAAGGATTATTTAGTAGCAGCTCATTCAATTGAATTGTTCCAAAAAGATGTATTCTGGGTCATCTCCTGCCACAGAGTAATTTGTTTAGGGAAATCATATTAGCAATAAAACAGTTGGTTTTTTTAGGGATATATTACAAATGGACTGCATGAAATGTTTTTCAGTTAATGAAGATGTAATTACTCCTTTCCCTCTATTTAAAATGGCCAGCTTAATGAAGTAAAATAAATGAATATCAATGTCTGAGATACAATTTGGCACGTGGCGGCTGCATTTTAGCTGGCGTCTGTGACCGTAACTGGTTGGATCCTATGCTTAAAGGGCAAGTCAACTACAAAATAAAAAATTGCCTAATAACAGAAAAATTCTGAGTAACGTTGCAATTATATATTTAATACACATTTTCTATGGGTTGTAAGTTATTTGTATATGCAGTGCTATTGAAAGCAGTGTTTGTTCCTCTCTATTCTCTACGCTGGTATTTCAAACTGTTGAGACAATGTTAATCTGGCCATAGACGTACAGATTTAAGCGTAGGAATCCTCATACAGGTTAGAAGATTTCTATCAGTTACCGATCATATCGCTGCATGTATTACCTAACTGACGATTTTCAGTGGGAGACTGTCACGAGCTTTTGTCGGACGTAAACTTTCGTTTACACCCACCGGGTGAGAGTTCCCAAGGGAGCATTTTCTGGCCAAAATAATAATGCTCCGTACCTAGGGTTTTTCCTGACTATAAGTTATTATCACAAAGTAACAAATGCAGTTTACCTTTAGGAGAGTGAAAAAAATACCTATTTGCAGCATTAGTATAAAAATTTATAAAGGGCAATGATGGGTGGTGTCCCTCACAAGATTGTGTGTCCCCCACAAGATCATGCCATACCCATAAGATCATGCCAAGCTCAATGTATTACCCCAGGCTTATTTATCTTCCAACTACCTTGGTTTGCCCAGGACATTTTAAATGGAAGAGATGGGACTAACCTGAGAGTGGATAGGACTGAAAAGAAAAGTTATTGCCATTGACTTCCACAAAACATGTATCAAAAAAAAAACTGTGCAAAATGTATTTGTAAAAATGTCTTACATATGATCTTTATTTTAAAAAATGTATTCCTTTTGTTATATGGTAGGGAGAAATGGCTCATCTCGCATAAATTATTTTCTACTAAAAATACTGTAGTTTACATTGGCAATATTTGAGCATTCGTTCTATTACTAGACAATAGTTTTTATAGCTGGTTTACAGACATGGTATTTTATATGGATATGGCAATAAATTAAGCAGCCTGGGTATGGGAGGGGCTACCACAACAGTAGGCGGAGTTTGCCACTGACAAGAACAGCCCACTCCAGACAAGCTTCCGTTACAGACAAATCCTCTACCAGGTATGGTTAAATGAAGCCTAAAATGTAGATCCTTTGCTGATAAAACATGGCTTTATCACGGTACATCAACATGTATTCTGATGTTATTGTTCATTTTAAACAGTTTTGAGCACACAGTGCTACAATTAGCATGTTTAAAGTACCCAATCATGCAGGAAATTATTCACGATCAAAGTTGGTGCTTTGAAATAGAAAATAAAGTGCCTTCAAATCGTTCAAAAACAGCCAAGCCAGCTGCAAGTCATATTCATTTATACACCAGTGATGTATTTAGCCTCCGAGTGATCAGAACTTTCTGGAATGACTGATTTCACAGAGGTCTGGCAAAACCTGTTGAAGGCTGCCATGCTCTTTTTGCCTTTGATGAAAAGCCGAAGTTTGTCTCTGAACGTCTCCCCTAAGAAGCTGTAAATGAGAGGGTTCAAGCAGCTGTTGGAGAACGCTGCAAGGTTTACAATGTGACCTGTGAGTGGGTGTTCATGCCTGAAGGAGTGATTATGTGACTGCTCCTCATTTTCGCTCTGAAGTAAGCTGATGCTGATGAAAACATTTTCTGGCAGCCAGCAAATGAAAAATACCAGGACAACTATTACAATCATCCTGAGAGCCTTTTGCCGACGAGGCCTCATGCATCTATGCTTGTGCGCCCTTATTAGCACTCTGAAAATTAACGAATAGCACAGGCCGATAATAGCAAAGGGAATGACAAACCCCAAAGTAATTTCTAACCATTGGATTTCTTTCACATCGGCAAAGCAAAAATGCACATCCTCGGTGTGCTGCACTTGTACAGCAGTGAATGGCAGCAGTGTGGCCGATATAGACGCCATCCAGATCAGGCCACAACTCAGACGAGCGTGCATCTTTGTCCGGAAGATGTTGGATTTCATCACTTTTGTCAGTGCAATGTACCTGTCAAAGCTCATCCAGGTTAGGAAGAATATGCTGCTATACATATTAATCTGTAGGAAAAGCGACATAAAGGTGCAAAGTATTGTTATGTCATAGTACTTCTCGTTGAGATTAAATACTTCAATGAGAGAGTCTGCAACCAAGATGAGATCTGCAGCGGCCAAATTGATAAAATAAAGATCAGGAATGGTCATCTTCTCCCGGAAACTGATATTCACAACTAAGATCATTATGTTGCCTATGAAGCCGATAGGGAAAAGCAAAATAGTATAGAGGCAGGATAAGACAAGGCCTATAATGTAGTGTTTGTTGACCTCTGAAATTCCACCTTCAGCCAAACTTTCGTTGCAACTGTTGGATGCTTTCATTTGCAGGAATGTAACATTGCACATAACAGATTTCAGCCCTGTGTTGTATATATCCATACTGAGATTACTAATATAAAGGTGCTCTTTGATCATTTATTGGACTAATTACTGTAGATGCAACTCCATTGGTACATGATTTCTGCATCGGTTGTTGAGTCTAAGGAACAGAATCTTTAGAGGCCATGAAGTGTAGTTTCTTGTTTGATTGCATTTCTGTTTTCAAGTATGCTTGTGGCAAATCCTTCGTATTCATATTTTCAGTCTTCTAGAATCTTCAACTTGCAACTGGAAAACAAAAGTGTAAGGTTATTTTTATTTTGAAAACCTAGCATGTCTCTTCTACTTCTAGTTGGCCAGGCCCTTAGGTGGTCAAAGCTGTCTTTAGTGGGACTGAAGTAGGGGCAACATGCCTGTTTCTGCACCATGTGGATCAGTACACTAAATTCATGGCAATAATACAGTTTATTTGCATTTTTTTAAATTAAAGAAAACATTATTTGTGAACAGAGCTGTGAAGTCAGGTGAAAATTTGGGTATCCGGAGTCGCCAAAATAGTTCTGACTACTATTCAAGCATTAGTCTAATCAGATTTAAGAGCTTCTATGAAGGAGGATATGGTAGAAGCAATTCTGTATCTAAGAAAAATTCTTTAGTTAATTTTGGATTGTATTTAACAGCTATTCTACAGTTATATGCTAGATTCAACTAATATAATTAGTATATACGTTGGATATAGTTTATAATTTTGATAACGTCTTGTATGTTGTGAACTTAACTTCTTTCAATCAACACGGAAATTACATTAGGAACAGTAGCACCAAGCAAAAAATGTTTTCTCTAATGTAGTTAAAATATAATATACTGTTAGCATGCAATGGTAAAAGCTGTGTGTTTTCTTAAGAAACACTACTATAGTTTATATAAACAAGATGCTGTGTTGCCATGGGGGCAGACATTCAAGCTGGAAAAAAAGGAGAAAAGGCACAGGTTACATTGCAAATAACACATAAGCCCTGTCCAATACAGTGGTGTTGTATCTGTTATCTGCTATGTAACCTGCCTCTTTTCTCCTTTTTTGCAACAGTTTGAATGGCTGCCACACAGTTTACCAGTGCAGAACAACGGTGCATTATATTTTAAATACTTTCATAAACTTTTTTGGTGTTATTGTGCCTTTAAAAACAGAAGTTAGAGATGGAGTCAGAGTAGGACCTACCATAAACTGAGGGGTCGGAGTCGAAGTATTTATGTACTGACTCCACAGCCCTGTTTGTGAAGGGAATACAGTCATTAGGTTATATCATACAGGTCAAAACAAAGAATTATATGAATCTCATGAGCAAACAAGTGGCCCTGCTCTATAAGTAAGCCAAGTGCTTGGTGCTGCGTTGTTTGGCCCTGGAATACCCCCACAAAAGCCCTGGGTTTGGGCGGAAAAAAAAATACCTCGGGCGGCAGAAAATCAAGGGAGGCATGCTGCCCAGCCGCACTCAAGTTAGTTGTGCATGCGCATATTCAAGACAAGCAAATTTGCATATTCATGTACACGCAAGCAGACAAGGAGAGGATGAGGATGTGATCAGGGAACAGAAATGCAGATGAGGGGGATGTGTATGGCGAAGAGGGATACATATGGAGAAGAGGGATGCAGACTAGGAAGGGCGATGCAGACAGGGAAAGAAAGGGAGACGCAGATGGGAGGGGGGAGCGTGATGAGTGGAGACAGCCTAGGGGCACCAAGTTTGTAAATCTGGGCCTGAGGTAGAGTCCTGCGCGGGTCCATTTTTTGGGACCTGTACCCGACCCATACCCGCAAACTGCAACCCGGACCCGCGACCCGCATTCTTACCCGCTTGGACCTGCGACCCGAACCCGCAACCCGCTGACCATCAAGAATCAGGAAGTGCTGTCATTGTAAACCGGATGTGACATCATCAGTAGTAGAAATGCTCAGAAAAAGGAGTAAAAATCGCTATAGCGAGGATCCGCGACCCGACTCTCAACCCGCCAAACTGCAGAACCACCGGCCCGCTTCTATACCCACACCCAGAAATTCTACGAGCAACCCGCAGGGTACTGTGGTATTTTGCGGGTACCCGACCTGCTGCAGGACTCTAGCCTGAGGGCACTTGTGCTGTTGCATTATCAAGATTCATGCTAGTCTGGTTAACCAACATTAGACTCTCCAGCTGTTGTTCAACTATATAAAGAATCAGGTCTCCTCTTTCCTGCATCATTAAATAAAATAAAATCTCATTAAAATGCCATGGGAGTTCTAGGAGCTTTTTGAACTAAAGAACCGTTTGAAATACCCCCTCCTGATTTCCAAAACAATTCTGTTTTGTTCAGCCCAGTTCATTTCTGTCATTTTCTCTCTTCATATTTACATTGGCCCCTTTCCTCATCTCCACTGCAATTTTCTTTTTGCCTCACTGTTGAACAACACAAACTCATTATTTAATCTTTAACCCTCTCAGCCCTAGGGGGTCAGCTTTTATTTGCCATGAGACAGCTTTTCAGGGGTCTCAACTGATTCTACAAAAGCGAGTTCAACCCAAAATGGCAGCAGTGATTACTTTGTACGGTATATATGTGAATTGTAGAAGCTTTTGTGTAATTTTTTGTATAATCAGCAAGTATGATGATGCCAAAATATGCTTTAAGTTATAGGTTCTATGTAGGATGCTGCCACTTTGCATTTGTCTAAGTTGGGAAACTGGGCAGCAAACAGGTTCAATGTTGATAAATGCAAGGTTATGCACTTTGGCAAAAATAACATAAATAAATAACATAAATGCAAGTTATACACTAAATGGCAGTGTGTTGGCAGTCCATAAATGAGAAGGATCTTGGGTTTTTTATAGATAACAAGTTGTCAATTCTGGGCAGTCTCATTCTGTAGCTACTAAAGCAATAAAGTGCTGTCTTGCATAAAAAAGGACACAAACTCAAGGGATGAAAACATAATTATACCTCTTTATAGATCCCTAGTAAGACCTCATCTGGAGTATACAGTGCAGTTTTGGACTCCAGTCCTTAGGAGGGATGTAAATGAGCTGGAGAGAGTGCAGAGACGTGCAACTAAACTGGTTGTGGCAATTGTGATACTAAACTCTATAGTTAGTATATAGCCATATATAATTTATGTGAAGGAATGGAGGTGTGTGTGTATGTATGCTGGGTTTTCATTTGGAGGGGTTGAACTTGATGGACACAATTTAACTATGCAACTATAGTCTGTCTATAGTATTCATCCATATAACCTCAAACATATTTTAGCAACATTTCACTTGCTGATATGTAGAAAGATTGTTCTTTAGAGCAGGGCCTTCTGATCCTATTTTTATTCTGTAATTAAAGGGATTTTAGTAGAGTGTGCTATTCATGAGACAATTTGCAACTGGTAATTTTTTTTTCATTATCTGTGGTTTTTGCTTTATGTCCAGCAGTTTTCCAGTTTGGAATTTTAGCAGCTGACGGGTTGCTAGGGTGAAAATGGTTTGTATGAGAGAAAAGAAGATGAATAGAAGTTGGCCAGAATAGAAAGCAAAGTGATAAGTGTAGGGTATCCATAGGGTTAAGTTCCCCTATGGTCTGAACATCCCTCATGATTGGAAATCCCCTGTGAACCCCTACCCCAGTGAAGTATGCCATGGTAGATTTCAGATTTGCACAGTTTCTTTAAAAAGATGATCTGCCATGTCCTTACTCTCTGTCCATTTTCACTGTAGTTGGGAGTGTATGGGTTGGAACAAGATTAAACTGCCCGGGGGATGATGAGGCCCTTGGAGGGCTTGGGGTATGGAGCCCCAAGCATTGGGAGCTTGACCATGGAGGGTCAGAGGCAACAGAGAGACTGTGAAAGGAGCTTCTATGTAGGCTTTAATGTGCTTGCACATTGGATAGTGCTGGGAGCTTGTCCTGTTGATCTAAGAGACACTGTTTGCTCGGCTTGGAAAGCTTGGGATCCATAGGGTGCCAGGGGTAAGTGAACTTTATTTGAAATCTGGAAATAGTCGTAAACAAATAATAAAAAAAATATATACAAATAGAAATGCTGCAAAAAATTGGTCATTCTATAATATAAGCTACCTCAAAGGCAAACCACCCGTTTAATGAAAAGTTGTATAACTTACTGATGCTATATAAATAAATGATGATATATTAACTGAGGCAGGTATACACTATATAACAGCTGGTGCACTCGGTATAATAAACACATTTTAAAAATAGAAGCCATATATTAGTGTTTTTCCCACAGTCACCTTAAACCTTGAAAGGTGTGTCACTTCCCCTGTCAACAATCTCAAAAGTGGTAAAAGCAGAATCCTTTATACCCCTTTATTTTTGCCTAATGTGTATGATTTATGCATAACTCCTAATAATGTTGTACAGTGCTGCAAAACATGTTGGCAGTGCTGTATTTGGGCCCAGTGGCACCTTAGCACTGGATCTAAGGGTGCCCCTAGCATGCAAAAATGACATCACGTGCACTCACTGCATATGATGTCACTTATATCCGTGACGCACTACATTGCACCTCATACCCCAGCTCTGCTGCCATTGGCTGGGTAGATTTTAAATTTTTGTTGCAAAAATTGTAACCTATTATATAGGCACCCTCGGCCCTGCATTTGGCAATATATAAATACTTATTCATAGTAGCAATCTGCATGCAGCGTAAAGTGCTGCATAGCTTACTGGCACTATATAAATAAATGATGATGCGTCATTTTGCCCCTTAGGCTTTTTTTATTACGGACTATCTAGTTATTTACAGTAAAGTCAGTACTCCAATCTTTAATGTATATTAAAAGGGTAATGTGAATAATGACCTGCTTGTTGGAGAGAAGTCCCACCAAATCCATAAGTCCCTTGCTCCATATTCGTAAGGCTCATTTACAAACAAGGGAGCGAGTGCACAGTTATACAATGATGCAAAATGTACTTAATTAAATAAAATTCTGGAAAATCCAAGACCCACTTTCAACCTGCTCTGTTACATACAGTTACACCAAAAAAAATGAAAGTGTTTTAAAGTAAATAAAATATAATGCAGTGTTGCCCTGCTCTGGTAAAATCGATTTGTTTGCTTCAGAAACACTACTATTGCTCGATATAAAAAAGCTGCTGAGCAGCAATGGAAGCAATAGAAATATGGCTAAATGGCACAAGTTAAATAACTGGATAAGATCTGTAGAACATCATTGTATTCTACAGAGCTTATCTGCTAAGTAACCTGAGCCTTTTTTTCTTTGCATTCTAAACAGCCTATTTGTATAAACTACAATAATGTTTCTGAAGCAAACTAAATTTGCTAGCGCAGGACAACAGTACATTATATACTTTCTTTTTACTGTAAATACGTTTTTGGTTGGGTGGGGACCCTATAATTACCACGAGTCATTATCTGGACCAGCCAGGCTTAGGAATTATGCTGCAATTCAGAAGAAAAATCTTGCACTTCGGGTTTTATGTAAATTAGCCTTTTTGCAAATGTTTCTCAGATAAATTCATCACAACAAATTGCATGATATTGTATTTTAGGGAACAGCTGTGCGCAGCTTTATCTAGTTGAGACCGGGCTATAGGTTTTTTCTTGCACCTACTCCTGCCCCCAGCTAGTTTTGGAGAAAACGGTGGCTAACAGATTAACATATATCGTTTTTTTTAAATAAAATCCAGTATGCAATGTAATCGGTTTCATCCTTCACCCTTTAACCTGACCCTCTGCCCTTGAAGTTTGTCAATATCTAGAGGGTAGCGTTACCCATGACTGCTTTAGTCAATGTATACACTCATTCTTCCCAGGCAAAGGTTTCCTAATTATTGGTCCTCTGTTGATTCAGTGACAACCTGTTCAGACGTTGCCGCATTTCTTTGCTGCTGCTATCCTTGTTTTTTAACATCCAGAACCTCTGCAAACAACCTTTCTCCATACTTTTCCAGGAAATAAAAAATAACAAAGTGGTATAAAGGGGATACCTTTATTGACTAACTAATATAATCATAGCAAGCTTTCAGAACATTTTAGTTCCTTTTTCAAGCTGATTACAATGAAGTTGTGGTTTTCTCTGGTATATATACAGTACAACATTCAGCTCAAATGTGAAATGACCAACAAAAAGAAATATCAATCAGTGTGTAAGGTGTCAGTCATTTACAAGCGGATCTGCAAGAGACAAACAGATAAGGTACAGGTATGGGACCTGTTATCCAGAATGCTTGGGACCTGGGGTTTTCCTGATGACAGATCTTTCCATTATTTGGATCTTCATACCATAAGTCTACCAGACAACTATGTAAACATTAAATAAACCCAATAGGTTGGTTTTGCATCCAATAAAGATTAATTATATCTTAGTTTGGATCAAGTACAATGTACTGTTTTATTACAGAGAAAAAGGAAACAATTTTTACAGAATTATTTGGATACAATTGAGTCTTTCTGTAATTTGTAGCTTTCTGGAAAACGGGTTTCCGGATTACAGGTCCCATACCTGTACAAGATAATGTTGGTCAAAGAGGCTGAATATAAATTAGGACTGAATTAATGGAGTGTGGAATAAATGGAATTCCATATGATCTCTTAGTCCAGATCCATATATGTTTGTATTTCTGACCCGGTGCTGGCCTTTTTAGTCCACATTGTACGATTTTCAGCGTCCTGACAATTTTCGTTCAGTTGATCGGACAGGTTAGAAAATTTCTGTTGGCTGCCGATATCTTTGGATGTATTGCCAATCTGACTTTATCAGTGGGAGACTGTCACCAGTTTTGTTGGATATAACTTTTGCACGATTGCTGTTAGGGGCAGAACATTGGCTGATCTGTTCTTTTACTACTTTATTTGATCTGAATGGTTAGTGTCTGTTTGGCACCAAACGATGATTCAACTGATACTAAGGAAATGCTGCAGATCTATGGCCACCTTTAGCCATAAATCCAAGCCCCAGGTTTCTTTCTCCAAAGAATTTAACATTTCATTTAGTTTGTACTAAAATGTTCTGAAATCTTGCTATATTTATATTAGTTAGCTTGAAAAAGGAACTAAAATGTTCTGAAAGCTTGCTATAATTATATTAGTTAGCCAATGTATCACCTTTATACCACCTTATTTTTTTATTTTAAAAGGGTTGACCTGTAACATTTTTACTGGCTAATAGAGTACAACCACTTTACCTGCATTTTGTACTCCCACACTTTTCTTTCATTATCAGTTTTAAAATTGCCCTTAAGAACCAAAATTCTTAAATTCTTTATGGAGTGATGAGGGCCATTGAAATGATTTCCTATTGGTGCGTCCAGTTTTTTATTGGTTACAGTGAACCGGTGGTGCATCTTTCTCAGACTTTGCCCAGTCTCCTATAAACAGTCCCCCTGTTATGCATTTAGTGCATGGTATTAAAGGGGTGGTTCACCTTCAAGTTAACTTTTAGTATATTGTAGAAGGGCCA
>CM044447.1:107242324-107257623 GCA_024363595.1 Xenopus borealis | reverse complement strand
GACCCACTCACAATATACCGTACACATAGAATAGAAATATAGTCACAATATAAGGCTGATATCCACACATGTTGATCTGGGCACAGCTGCAACCCAGTAGTGTGCGACACATGGAGAGAAACTGTGCTACACTTCCTTCTTAGCAGCGGCAGCCGCTGAAGGTACAAGCACATCTGAAACAGGCACAGCAGCGTATGCGTCCAACTCCGCTAGACTCTCCCACAAAATGTAGGCTTCCCGCCTTTCTCCAAGCGACAAGGTTCTTCTCACGCCCAAATAATGGTATCTTGCAAACTTGCTGAAATCTTGCGCACTTGCTGGTTGACACAGGCGCTGGCCAGCACGAGCACTTGGGAATGAACCTCCAAGCCCGAACCCACGGCCAAATACTTCCGCGCCAAAAATGCTCGACTGCCATTTTCCTACTCTTTCCGGCAGCTTGTCAGAAAAATGTAAAGCAACAGTAGCACAGCCTGGTATTAGGGAGACCATGCCCCAAATTGGGCACCAAAAATGTAACGCTAATTAGGGCTAAGAAGACCACAAATAGTTAATGCCCAGCTAGTGATAGGAGCATGTGTTACATTGGACTCACACTGCAGGCTAGGACCTTCGCTAAGTGGAAGCATTCCCTCTAAGGTGTATTGCAACTACAACACCCAGACTACTATACACATACACAGATGAGGTTTGACATATGACACACGGTCAAATCAGGTATTTGCAGTAACTCAGTACAACCATTCCCTCCAAAAAGTTGTCAGGAAGCAGCCTCTACCCTACAGTCAATGAGGTCCCTGCACTCATGCATTTAAAAAGCCTCTGGAAAGCTACTCCCTCCTGCAAATACTCGTTGGAGCTCCAGCTGCTCTTTCTCTTTACCCCATCTACCATTCTCTCCTCGAGAGACTATTACAAGTCTGCCCTACTATAGCTGGGTTTTCTGGTCCCCGACTTTACTGGACTCATTCCCAGGCTTATCACACACATCCACCCTGCTCCTCAGGTCGAAGGCAAAGAGGAAGCTGCCACTCCTTTCCCAGCACTATACCAGATTGAGGCAGGAAGTGGTCACAGCGCCACCTGGCCAATAGCAAGGGATATGCAAATAAGAATTAGATACATAGGCCTCTGCCTAGTAACTAGGGAGAAGGAAAAGGGGTAGAGCCTTAAAACCATAGGGGCAGATTAACCCTTGTGGGTCCCTACAATAGTTTTTTTTAATTATTTGCCTTCTTTTTCTTACTCTTTCCAGCTTTCAAACAGGGGTCACTTCCCCCATCTAAATCAAATGCTCTGTAAAGCCACACATTTATTGTTAGTTACTTTTAACTACTTATCTTTCAAATCTGGTCCTCTCCTATTCATATTTCGGTCTCTTATTCAAATGAATCCAATGAACTCTAGCAACCAGATTGCTGAAATTGCAAATTGGAGAGCTGCTAAATAAAAAGCTAAATGACTCAAAACCCACAAATAATAAAAAATGAAAACCATTTGCAGTTTGTCTTAGTTAGAATATCACTCTTTATCATCCTGAAAGTTAACTCAAAGTTTAACAGCTGCTGCTGCTGGAGACAGGGGTGTAGTTAAAACTTAAAGAATTAAAAAAAAATGATTTCCCTTCTAAAGTGTGCCCCCCCCCCCCATGACTGCCGCCTACTCTGCCTACCCCTAGTTCTGGCCCTGGCACCTGGGAAACTGACAATATGTCTAGCCCCATGTCAGATTTCAAAACTGAATGAAATAAAATCTCTTTGCTCTTTTGAGAAATGGATTGCAGTACAGAATTCTGCTGGAGCAGCACTATTAACTGATGACAGTATCCCTTTGACATGCGTCTGTACCAGGATTCAAAATAAGCTCTGGTATTTCAAATCCAATTGGGCTCAACCAGCCTCCACAGGCCCAGTACAAAGTAACAGTCTATATAATCATACAGAAGCCCCAATGGCAATTGCCTGAATATACATATTGCCAGTCTGGCCCTACATATACTGAAGCGTTAACTTTGGAGGCTATAAATGCATTAAATAAAATTAAATTCCTTTATTTCCATTATATAAAAGAAGTGTTTGTATATGAGAATGTTACGGATACCTTTACATTCCCAGGGTAAGCGTCCTGATTTTTTTTTAAACCATTATTTTTTTCCTGAAAAAAAGTAAAAATGGGGGTTCTGCTTTAAAAATGTTACAATAAAGGGGAAAAGCCGGTACTTTCCTGTTGTTCAGTAGGTATTGTATTCTGCTTTCTGTATAAGCCCCAGTCTGTATTATACAGCAAACTCAGTAGGACCCTAATGTATTGGAAGGCGCTCATAAAATACAGAGGGAAGTTAAATATTTATAAATGAGCTAGATTAAGTTGCAGAGTCGGGCTGCGGGGCGCTTGTCTGTGCTGTGTTTATTTGCTGCGGAGCACAAAATCCACAAGGACATTGTCTTTTTAAGTCAATATTGTTCTTGCGGTGCCTGCGTAACTAAAGCAGGACAGGAGATTTCCAAAACTGCTCATGCAACTCAGAATGATCTACCTAGGGCTACTTGTTACTCCTGTCTGTTTACCCAGACATTCCTGTATTGATCTGCAAACTCCAGTTTCTTTCTTTTTTAGCTGCATTTTCTTCACGGGCGGCTGAATTCACTAGGTGAGCTAAGGGAAAGTAAAGTCTCAGGGAAGCATTTACACGGCTCTAAGGTTTGGGGCAGATTTGGGGGGGATTCAGTTGCCTGGCAACTAATCACCTCTTCTGCGCGGCGACTGCCTCCCATCTGCTTGAATGAAGAATCGCCTGCACTAATGCACTTGCGGCACTTCTATTTCAGAAGTTGCCTACCGAGGAAACTTCAGGCGACTTCGGAAATCGAAGCGCCACGAGTGCATTAGCAGATGCGATTCTTCATTTTAGCAGACAGAAGGCAGGAAGAAGGCAGTTCGCTGCGCAGAAGAGGCGAGGCTAAATCTGCCTGTCTGCCCCAACCCTAAATATCGTGCTTACATAGTAAGGCAGCAAAAGTCATAGGGATTCTGGGAAATTAGAAGGCCACATGATGGACTGTAAAAAATAAACATTTTTGTTAAAATAATAATTAGTTATCCAGATGCCAATTTATGAGGCCAGAAACAAGCCCCACCCTGCCCTGGCATCAACATTAATGAGGGTTTAAATTAATTTTCAGTATGATGTACAGAGTATTCTGAAACACTTTGCAATTGTTGTTTTTACTATTTGTAGTTTTTGAGTTATTAAACTCTTTATTAGCAGCTCTCGACTTTGCAATTTCAGCAGTCCGGTTGCTATGGTCCAAATTACCCTTGCAACCCAACTGTGAAGAAAATAGTACCCAGAGAGCACAACAAATCTTAATCCATCAGTGTATATTTATTGCAGGATTGTCAGGCATACTGAATGTTAACTTTTGGTGATCCACCCATTTGTTTTTCTCTTTTTGAATTATGTACAAATAATATTATGTGTTATTTCATGTATCTAAAGAGCTATAAAGAATAAATGATGTATTGCACACATGGGGCATGCACTGTTGCAATAAGCCTTGATCATTGTGTTATTGAATTCCTCAGGATCTTACCTATGTGCAAGTGCCACTTTCAGAAAACAAGCTATTAAAAATGTAATAGCGCATTGGATCCCCTTGCATGATATATCACTGACGGTGATCTGGAATCCTCCAGCGGTCCCACTTTAAATCTGAGCCCTGTTTAATTAGATGTGAATATGTGTGTGTGCCGGGAGAAGCAGGATATACAAGTGAAAAGCATAGAAACAAACGGGAATGTGATGCTCTTATGACCAGAGGGAAGTTGCTCCCAGGGACATTGATTGCAGAAGTAGAGTAAAAGAACGCTCTACTAGGGCACCACAAACTCTCTAGTAGGTTCATTAAGAGTGTTTGTTCTCCCGGCAGGCTAATATCTGCATTACAGTTTTGCCCTAATACCGAGAATTGCTGACATGTCCCCATTGGGTGCTCTTACCCAAAGCAGCCAGCGTATGCTAACTGTCTGCTGGTTGCTATGGATTACTGGACTAGAAAATGAGAAAAAGATGCACTGAAATACATTACCCCCCCTAGTCTTCAATAAATTGGAAGAACTTGCTCTGCTGTTTGAGAAACAACCGCCTTGTTCTTTAAATGAAAGGAAGCTATTACTATTTGCCACTGACAGCATTATCTGAACATTGCTATCCGTTTCAAAATGCCTCATCTTATTATACAATACAGGTTAAATATATATTACTATATCACCACCTCTATGTCCGCCTCAAACTGGTTTGGTTACACATAACTATGCATATTGATCAGCATGTGTCCTGATATTAAGAGCCTGTAGCTGGTTTAGCTACAGAGGAACACCTATATCTATTACATCATAATAATATCGGGCGGCCAAACCTCAAAACCTAGGAAAAGAATTTGCACCTGCTATAATCCTTTAATGGATATAAATAACACAAACTTGCTTGGGTGCCTCAAATCCAAGGGTAAATATAACCTTTTTCAGCACCTTTGTTTCTATTAATTTTTCCATTAAGAGTCAGCGGGGTATGGGTAGGGTTGCCACCTTTTCTTAAAAAAATGACTGGCTTTCCTATATATTTGCCTTTTTTCCTTTTAATAACATTGGGCTCAGCCATCAAAAACACCGGTCAAAACAACCAACCAGATGGAAACCCTAGGTATGGGGCCATTCCTACTATGTATATTTGAATTTGCATAGAATTGGAGCTGCCATATTGTTTGGTATGTAGATGGGGGTGGATATGCGTATGACTAAATTGCTGTGAGTGTGAGTTAGTAGGGAAACCCCCTGTTAAAGGGATACTGTCATGGGAAAAAAATTTTTTTCAAAATGCATCAGTTAATAGTGCTGCTTTAGAAGAATTCTGCATTGAAATCCATTTCTCAAAAGAGCAAACAGATTTTGTTATATTCCATTTTGAAATCTGACATGGGGCTAGACATATTGTCAATTTCCCAGCTGCTCCAAATCATGTGACTTGTCCTCTGAGAAACTTCAATCTTTACTGCTGTACTGCTGTACTGAAAGTTGGAGTGATATCACCCCCTCCCTTTCCCAACACCCAGTACTATTCAGTTACATTGAGAAGGAAAAACAACAGCCTACCAGAAAGCAGTTCCCCCCTAAAGTACTGGCACAAGTCACATGACCGGGGCAGCTGGGAAATTGACAAAATGTCTAGCCCCATGTCAGATTTCAAAATTGAATATTAAAAAAATCTGTTTCCTCTTTTGAGAATTGGATTTCAGTGCAGAAGTCTGCTGGAGCACTATTAACTGATGTGTTTTGAAAAAAACATGTTTTCCCATGACAGTATCCCTTTAAATCCCAACTGACAATTGCTAAAGGCAGTGCCATAGACTTTTAATGGACATTATTTGCAGAAAGTGAGCCTAATAAGGGAATACAGCCTGCAGTGTTCCGAAGTGAGTGTCTCCGCTTATGTGAGTGCTTTTGGCTGTGAGTAAATCTCCCCTTTGGCCCCAGCCATAAAGTGACCGACGCATCAGAATCAATGTGCTGATGGTTGAAAGGATTGTAATGGGAGGATAATACACATCCTCAATGGGGTTTGTGCCCAGTTTAAATAACAGTCCTCGCCCCCACCAGCCTCATATGTTTAAATGCAGGGAAAGCTCAGTTTCTGTGGATTTTGTGTAACTGCTGCAGTGGCTAACAACACTGCATAGGCTGCACTGTCCATCCACCCGCAGGACAGAACAACAACTGTATCCCCTTTTCCAGGAACCCTTTTAGTTTATTAAAACCAAGCCTCTGCAATGTCCGGGAAAGTCTTTCTTCCCAAATATACTCCATTTGAGATGTGTCCGTGTATTATCTGCAGCACAAATCAGTTTACGGAGCTGCTCTAATGCAGCCCTATGGGAAAAAATAGCTGCTTAAATAGCTAATGTCCTTCCCAGCTATTTTCAAGATGTTTTAAATGAAGTAAATGACATACCCCTTATTTTAAAGTGCCCTATAAATGTTCCATTTTATTTTGCTGGAAAACTTAATTTGCGCTGGGATCAGTCCCGGATGCAACTGCCGGTTATTGTCTTTGGCGTTATGCACTACATCATTCATTCAGTGATTCCAACACTATAGCCCTAGTACTACTTATTAGAACTCCATCGCCGCCAGACAGTATGAGCTAAGCAATGTCAGCAGCACAGCCTTATCAAACAGAGGGGCAGAATCAATAATAAGCTTTCATAGGGTTGAGGCTGAGGCTACAGGAACAGACCCCCCACCCCCATGGGGCATATACAAGCTGATGCCAGCAATACACTCTGCAGGCCAGTTTAACTCAAGCACATGGCATCCAAATTCTACAAAGCCTGATTGTCATCACAGATGCATGCTTGAATGTTACCATTTGGCAGCATAAACTTTAATTCCTAGATATGTTTATAGACACAGACCTGGGCTGCCCTTGTTATTAAGACTGGGGCAAAAGCTTGAGGTTCCATGTCTCATTAGTGCTGTTATTTTACTTCTTTCTGTTCCAAGCAGCAAATGTCAACAGACACCAGTTGGTGACAGGGATTTATGGCCCCTGTAAACTGCATTCACATTTTGTGCTGTAAACCCTTCATCATGTAGTGCTCAAAAGCCCCAAATATTACTCCCTGGAGCATTTACCTCCCCCCATGCTATAGGAGCATATTGTACTGCAATCTCCTCCCAAGGCAAAGTAAATACATTGATTAAAACCACTTAGAGCCCAGGGGTTCAACTTCAGCTTGACATGCATCGGAGTCAGGGCTATTTATCCAGGTTACCATTGTATTTAAAATAAGCAGCGCTGGAATAAATAGGGGACCACTGGCAATGAAAAAAGCCAGGCTCCTTCTAGGGGAAAATGACATAAATCATAGATATCTGTGCTATTGTTTATCCCAAACTCCCATCATCACCCCTTCCCCCCCAACAGCCTCCTTTGACTTCTAATTTCCTTGTATTCTAGCTAAGGGGGTATTAAACTTCTTGTAATATACAAGAATTGTGCCTAGAATTCATGTCATCACGCTTAGAATTCATGACATCACTTGACAATGGTTTTAAAGGAATTATAAACCCAAACAACAGCAGAAGAAAAAAAAATAATTGTAATCAACTGTCCAACATAAATTAATTACTTATTTGTAATCATTCAAAGTTTACCTTTCTATGTTGTCCCATGAGGTTCCTGGCAGTTGAAACAGTGTAGCAGAAGCCAGCTGTGAAGAAGCCTTCACTTTACTGCTACATTGCTTTAGGAGTCAGAACAAGCAGTGCAGAAGGAGATGGTGAGATATGCTTTCAGTTGCAATTACATTTACTAATAACGTATATATATATATATATATATATATATATATTGCACAACACAGTATATTTTTTGCACTTGTATCTGTGTTCCTTCCCCCAAAGGGAACCCACTAATGCTGGGGGCCCAGGTCAAAGAGAAATCAACATAAAAGAAAATGTAAAGGGGAAAAAATAGTGCAATTATTTTTGCTAATGTTTATAATGCAGAGGTTTAGAATGTGATGGTCTGTTATATAAGATATTGACCTAAACATTAATGAGGCATATTTATGCTGCATCAGAACATGTTTGCCCTACTTAAAGGACAGTTTTAATACATCAATGTGAAAGAGGATGCCTAAAGCATTAAAGACTCCCAAGTCTTACTACTCACTGATTTTAGGCTCATATCTTAAATCCCTTAAAAAAAAAATCTTTTTTTCATCTGCTAGCCAGGATAATCTGTGTGTCATGTGACCACTAATACAATACAATAGTATCAGAAGTCCACAACCATGTCAGGATATTCAGACAATCATAATTAAAATGACTTGGCTGTATTTAGGTTTTCTTTGAGGGTTCATTCGACCTGTGTGCACCCCCCCAATAACATCTTTGTCTCTGACCCTGAAAGAATGACAGTTCTAACCTGCTCACGTCTGTAATGCGCCTGCACAAAGACTCACCTGGCATTTAGCAGTTGCATTCTGTGCTGCGTGAAGTCCGACCGGCAGGAACATTGTGCAAGTGGAGCAAGTGGAGCAAGGGCAGCGCTAGGTTGTGCCTCACATACACCCAGAGGCTAAAGCATCATTCAGCTTCCAATTAGATTGCGCACAAACACTGAAGCAGAGCTGTTAGGGCTGATAAACTTACAGAGCTGCACGTGATCTCCTATACACACACACACACACACACAAATCCTGAGCAGCTTTCCCTCATTGGCTCCAGGCTCTCTTACACAAACAAGCTCTCTACAATCACAGCCCTAAGTGATTCTGACAGGAGGGTTAAGGGGCATTAATGGTGGGAGCTGATCATTGCCCAGAGGCTTCTTTTAGCCAACCCTGAGAGATTGTTTTTGGTTGAGGTGTGCGGTGGGGTGATGTAGAAAAGCCCAGAGTGTTGTGCTAAGAGCCTTTTTTATTTTTATTTCTTTAAATGGCTTGAAGTCAGTAAATAGACTGGAAACGTCAAAGTGCCCAAGCAAAAGGGCAAATGTTCAGGACACTCCCCAAATATCATGTTTCTCCATTCTCTGTGTAATGTTGCATTACCAGTTAAAGGGTAAATAGCCCCAAGTATTTCATTGTTTGTCCATGTTCTAAATCTCCCTTAAAAATACGCAGTCGCCCTTATTCTTTCATTTCTCAAATAGATGTTCTCCAAGCGTGTCCCCCTTCATTCAGCCTAAGCCATACGTGACGCATGTTCATTCACGTTTATTCACCGCAAGGCGCAGAGTTAAGTAGTTTGTTTGGGAACACCAAAGTCTGCTAACTCTTTAACCCAGGAGTGCCCATACTTTACTAATGCGAGGTCTACTTTTAGTGATGTTGTTCCATGATGGTCTACATCCATAAAAGCATTGTTTGTGTTCTTTTCCATGGAAAATATTACTCAAATATTGATTTATGAGAAAATGTATATTGTATATGTAATATATATTGCTAAGATAATGAATATCTGAATGAAAATCATGAAACAGGAGGGTGATTTAAAGGGATACTGTCCTGGGAAAAATAACATCACTAATGAGACATGGATCTTTTGCCTCAGCCCCGGTCTGTGTCTATCAACATATCTAGGGATTAAAACTTATCCTGTCAAGTGGTAACATTCAAGCATCTGTGATGGCAATAAGACTTTGTAGAATTTAGATGCCATGTACTTGAGTTAAAGGGATACTGCCATGGGCACAGCGCTAAGAAATATGTTGGTGCTATAGAAATACATGTTAATAAATGGGAAAACATGTTTTTTTTCAGTTTTGAAATCTGACATGGGGCTAGACATTTTGTCAATTTCCCAGCTGCCCCTGGTCATGTGACTTGTGCCAGCACTTTAGGAGGGAACTGCTTTCTGGTAGGCTGTTGTTTTTCCTTCTCAATGTAACTGAATAGTACTTCAATGTGGACATATCGGGAGATACATTGCCAAACAAGCAGATCTCTACATCTGTGGCCACCTTTAGGGCTCTTCCAGACGAAGAGATTGCAGGGAGATTTGTAGCCTGCAGTAAAGAGTGATTGAAGTTTATCAGAGCACAAGTCACATGACCAGGGGTAGCTGGGAAATTGACAAGATGTCAAGCCCCATGTCAGATTTCAAAATTAAATATAAAAAAAAGTTTGCTCTTTTGAGAAATGGATTTCAGTGCAGAATTCTGATGCATTTTGAAAAAAAATTTTTTTCCCCCCATGGCAGTATCCCTTTAGACTGCACTCTAATATACGCCATGTACAAATACATCAGTGCAGAGTACCTCCTACCCTTACCTGCCTAGTGAGATTCCAATGTAAAATATAGCGATCCTTGTGTAATGCCTAGGGTTGCCACCCGGCCGGTATTTTACCGGCCTAGCCGGTAAAACACCTGCCAAGGCCGGGGCCGGTATTACAAATTTACCGGCAATGTAGCTGCCGGTAAATTTGTAATACCCTTAAAAAGACCCATCGGCCAGCCCCCAATCCCCTTTAAACTTACCTTTTCCTCTTTCTTCCAGGCTCCGCGTCGTGCCCACGCCCCCAAAACGTCACCGGCACGCCCCCTCTTGACGTCACAGGACGGACCTTTTATGGCCCCGCCCCTTTGTGCTGTCACAACCCGCCCCTTTTTTGCTCCGCCCCCACGCCGGCCGGTAAAAAGATATCCAAAAGGTGGCAACCCTAGTAATGCCACTTTATACAAATACAAGGGGATCCATTTTAGTTATCCAGAATGCTCCAAATTACAGAAAGGCCATCTCCCATAGACACCCTTTTATCCAGATTTTTAAAAATGATTTCGTTTTTCTCTGTAATAATAATAAAATCATACCTTGTACTTGATCCCAACTACAATTTAAGCAATTCTTACTGGAGGCAAAACCAGTCTGTTGGGTTAATGTAATATTGAAATGATCAAGTAGACTTAAACTATGGAGATCCAAATTATGGAAATATTCCTTATCCGGAAATCCCCAGATCCCGAGAATTCTGGGTAACAGGTACATTTATGGTGTGCAGAAACATGGTCATTCGTGCAAGTGATGCAGTATTTTGCAGATATATGGTGCCACTGATATTGTCTGATTTTATTGTCTGTGAGTAACAAACAACCAGACTTTCACATATGAAAAGGGCTGATGACCTGCTGTGGCATATTTCCCGTTTCTCTTTACCTATAATTCTTTTGGAAGGATCATAGGAACGACCCTAAATTTAGCATTGCCCGTGTTGCTTACATCATTTCTAGTCTTCTCATTTCCACGGCAGTGGTACATTGTGTAGGAAGTGAGAAATACAAACATAAACATCACGTGGCCCCACAACTCTCCGCGTGTTGCAAAGTACTGCAGCCGAAGGAAGGTTACTGGGAGTTGTAGATAAAATAACTGGAGAGCCTAAGCAACATCAGCCCCAGACTGCTTGGATTCATGCTATTAGTAGCCGCAACACTGCTACCAACCATCCATGGATCAGTAGCTGGAGGTCAAACTATAGGATCACTGGCATTCTGCATGGGGTGTGACCCTCTGTGTTTACAATTCATGTCAGTGGAAAGGGATGTGCAGTGGGTAATGGAATTTCATTTAGCAAACAGAGGAAAGCTGACGTGCCCCCATCTGCTCCTTCCTGTATCTGATAGACATGGCGTCAGCCTTGGAGCAGATAGTGCGGAAACACGAATGTATGCATTAGCACCTATATCCACTGTGCCTGTCAGGACACATATAGGAAGGAGCTGATGGAAGCACATCGGAGAAAAGCCAATGCACGCTGTGTGCCATTAGCCATAGGGTTATGGCACTGGGAGGCTGGATTGTTTTTGCTATGAGTTGCATGTTTAATGTAAACGCTAAAACATGGCATGGAAATGCCCAGAATTGTTCAACATAGGCTGATATTGAATAGTACTTGTGTTAGCATCTGTACAAAGTGTGTGTGTGTCACATGATTTCAGGGCAAGTCTATGGCAGCAGTACAGGTATGGGATCCGGAAACCCATTATCCAGAAAGTACCGAATTAAATAAGAAAGACAGTCTCCCATAGACTCCATTATAATGAAATAATCACATTTTTTTTTAAATTACTTTTTCTCTGTAATAATAAAACAGTAGCTTTGTGGCAAGGCTCTCTCCCATAGATTCCATTTTAATCAAATAATCCAAATTTTTAAAATGTATTTCCTTTTTCTCTGCAATAATAACAGTACCTTGTACTTGATCCAAACTCACATATAATTAATCCTTAATTAACGCATTATGGGTAGATGTTTGCTTCTTAACAGTGACCAGTAAAATCAGGATGAAGCGCCCCAGGAGTGTTACGGCAGGTGGAAGCAACACGGGTCGGAGCTGAAATCAGTATAACAGCTTGCACAGTAACACAGACTGTAGAGGAGAAGTGGAGGTTTGATGGAAAGTCTTAAATGTTTGTAAGCACCCAACTTATGAGCAAGGCATGTGGTGGATGTAAGAAGTAATCAAGCACCCCCTAGCAAAACTTTGGGAGGGTGTTGAACTGCAACTACCAACAATTCACTACACTTAGATTCTCTTTACGCTGCATTCTTATTTCTCCTAGCTTTTAGCGCGGACTCCTACAGACTGTGATATTGTGATTTACCACCCGAGGAGAAACGGGAAATACAGAGTCGGAACCAAAGGGGAATTCCAAGGACTGCAGTTATACTATTTTTTATATAGGTGACCAGTAAATGCTGATTGGTTGCTATAGGTTACTGCTCCTGGGCAGACTTGGCACTTTTTAAAACATAACCCCCAAAAGAGTACTTAAGCTGGCCATAGACGCAAAGATCTACATGCAATATCATAGGAATGATCGTACGTCCTCATCTCCAGACCTGCCATTAACCATTCAGATCAAATAAAAGTAGTAAAAGAACAGATCGGCCGATGTTCTAACCCTACAGCAATTGTACGAAAGTTTATGTCTGACAAAGCTGGTGACAGTCTCCCACTGAAGATTGTCAGATCGGCAATACATGCAGAGAAATGATCAGCAGCCAACAGAAATCTTCTAACCTGTCCAATCGGCTGATCAGTATGGCATGACAAACGTACACATAATCCAAAAATCATACAGATCGAGGATTTGTACAGTCGGATCTATGGCCAGCTGTACTTGTAACTCTTTACCCAAAAGTTCAAAGCCACAAAAATATCACCAGAAACCCCACTGTGCACATGCAACATGTTTATGGCAGTTCCCATACATTAGATCCCCACCCCAAGTGCTTGATCCAAAGATAAATTACAAGGGTAAAAAGACAAAAATCTGACTTCATCCCGAACTTCATCCTAAAATGTGAAGGTTTATAGGAAGCTGAAATACAGCCTGTAAAATCTTTGTGTTTTTCCATTACCCACGAGTAATTCAGCTGAGATTGAGCAAGAGCTCTGCTGGGGAAATATCTCAGGCATTGTAGGAATGCTAGCAGTGCGTACGATAAGATTGTGCAACTGTATGATTGTGCAACTCCGAGGATACAAAATAAAAAGAACCCTTTTGAACTTGGCACACTATCTGTGCTAGGATTCTGCATAGCCCTGCTTAATGAGAATATGATAAATATGCCTGGAATGCTCTTTATTGTCCAAAATATGTTAACTCTTTCTGAAAGCATTGTGTCAGTGTTAATGTACCATTCCAACTTATGGATACAGCTTGTGATAACTGCTTTTTACTTAATGCATCGTTAATGGGGTAATCGTTTTAAGAGCCAGTGTTTCCTTATTTGGTTCACAGTAGCTCTACAGTGGGAAGCCAGGAGTAGCTTCCTGTTTTGTGCTGCAGAAGTGAACAGTGCAGATATGGGTTGCATCCCTAGTTCCTATATATTGATCTCATTTCTGCAATGAGCTTATGTTCTGAAATGTTGTTTTACAACTATCTTCTGCTTTCTCTTTCATGTGTGCTCAGCCTGTGATGTTGCCTTGTTTCTACCCAGTACTTTTCCTAAATATCTACTCCTCATTTATAGGGAAACATGGAAACTGTGCAGATAAGCACAAGGAGTTGTTCATCTTTAAATGAACTTTTAGTAGAGCAGGGCTCCCAAACCTTTTTTACCCATGAGCCTCATTCAAATGTAAAAAGAGTAGGGGAGAAACACAAGCATGACAACTGTCCTTGGGATGTCAAATAAGGGTTCTAATTGGCTACTTGAACCCCCTATTTGGAATGGCAGCCTACAAGATGTTATACACATGGATTTTATGCAACCAAAACTGGCCTCCAAACAAGGAATTGAATAATAATCACCTGCTTTTAGGCCACTGGGAGCAACATCTAAGAGGTTGGTGACCACCATGTTGCTCGGGAGCTACTGGTAGGGGATCACTGATGTAGAGAGTGAAATTCTAAGACTATTTGCCATTGGTTTTCATTTATTATTAATTATATTTTTAAGTTATTCAGCTTTTTCTTTAGCAGCTCTCCAGTTTGCAGTTTCAGCGATCTATTTGTCAGGGTCCAAATTACCCTAGCAGCCATGCATTGATTTGAATAAGAGACTTGACTATGAATAGGAGAGGGCCTGAATAGAAAAATGAGTAATAAAAAGTAGCAATAACAATACATTTGTAGCCTTACAGAGTTCTGTATTAGTTGTTTTTAGATGGGATCAATGTCTCCCATTTGAAAGCTGGAAAGAGTCGGAAGAACAATAATTCAGAAACTATAAAAAAGAAAAAACGGCCAATTGAAAAGTTGCTTAGAATTAGCCAGTTTCTTACATACTAAAAGTTAAAATAAAGGTGAACCACCCCTTTAATATCTACATAAGTACTGGGGTCCACCTGTGGGACCTGCAGCACCCAGAAAAATCAACCTCACTTGCCCTATCCCTCCTTCACACAATGGAGTTCCCCAAATACTTAATGCTCCCTTACAAAAGCAGTATGTGAACATTTCTGTATACAAATCACCATGTTTTAGCCACAATGCAGTGTTTTTCCCAGAATCCCAACTTCATTGTGTACATGTAGCTGCTCAACCCACTTTTCCTACATTTAATCTAAGGTCATAGTCACTATGATAAATACAGTTGTGCTCAGAAGTTTACATACCCTGGCAGAATTTATGATTTCTTAACCATTTTTCAGAGAATATGAATGATAACACAAACACTTTTCTTTCACTCATGGTTAGTGGTTGGCTGACGCCATTTATTGTCAAACAGCTGTGTTTACTCTTTCTAAATCATAATCACTACACAAACTACCCAAATGACCCTGGAAAAAGGATCTGTGGAAAAAGGTTGCTGAACTCTATAAAACAGGAAAAGGATATATGAAAATTAGTGAATCTCCCCCGTTTCACTTCGCTGAAAAATTTGCGAATTTCCAGCGAAATTTGCGAATTGGCAATAAAATCCGCGAAACGAATCGCGTTTTTGACGCGCGTCACGTCGTTTTCGTCGCGTCGTTTTCGTTGCGTCAAAAACGACCGCTACTCGTTTTTTTCTGCGAATTTTTCTGCCCGAATTTTCGCTGGCGTTTCGCGAATTTATTCGCCAGTGGCGAATTGCGGGAATTCGCCGTGAATTCGCCCATCACTAATGAAAATATGAAAGGAATTGATAGCAGTGTTCCAACTCTAATTAAGAAGTGGAAAATTAGGGGTTCTGTTCAAACCAAACCAAATAAAACTAAAATTTCAGCCACAGCTGCCAGAAAAATTGTTCAGGCTGCAAGGAAAAACCCACAAATAACTTCAGGTGAAATACAAAAAAA
>CM044447.1:107209399-107237001 GCA_024363595.1 Xenopus borealis | reverse complement strand
AAAAAAAAAAAACAAACACACACATTAGTCTTCAGTAGAATTGAACTTGTGGCTTCAAGACTTCAACTTCACCTCCTTTCTGCCACTTCAGGACTTCAATTTTGTTTGTTTTTGGGACTTTGGGTCTTTTCGCTGCTTTGGTAGCAGATGTGTAATGCTGTATGAAGATGCACCCTTTTTACTCTTCCAGGGTAATGTAGGGTAACAGAGCAAGGGAGTTTCTGGATTTCTAAAAGGAATTACTACTTTACAACAGTCCGATCCATTTTTCATGTCAAATGAGGTCATTCAAGATTTTCGAAGGTGTAGACAAGTCTGGGAGCTGGTCCAGCTTTAAAAGTAACCCGAGCCTAACTTATATGTACGGAGCTGGCCGTGGCTTATCAGGCTGTGTAGTAAAGGGAACCCCACCCAAAAATGCAAAACAATGCAACTATCCAGTATCTATTAGTTTAACAGTGGGAAATGTTTAAAGTTGTAAATGCAATTGCTATTGAAAGTAGGGATAGGCCTCTATCCCTAACTATTCTCTTCACTGCTGAACCTGACTCCTCCAGTCAAGATTATAGTTCTTGCGATGCCTAAATGTGGCCATAGAAGTAGAGATCCGCCAAATGAGTGGCTCTCTCCCCTACATGCCCACACTGAGGCCGGGCGATATTGGGCTGAACCAATTGTGGTCCCTAGGGCCCAACGATCGTATCATAATGCATCGGAAATGGGCAGTCGGATCACGGGACCGCATAAACACACAGCCACAATCCAATGGGATTTTTTAACCTGCCCAAACGATATCGATTGGGAAAGCCCGTTGGATGACCCCACACATGGGCCAATAAGCTGACACTTCGGTCCTTGTATGGTGACCTCTTTAATGTTTAGACCTTTGATGAAATGCAAGGCATTGTGGGATATCACTCTCTGTCTGATGACTCCCATTAGGGGCCTGGAGTTTTTGGTGGATACTCGATTTATCATTAATAAATGTACAGTAATTTATTACATGTAATCATTAAAGGCAGTCAGCTGGTCCCTAGGTATTTTCTAGTCTAGTGGTCTCTCAAAATCTGTAAAAAGCAAAAGTTCTAAACAACTTTACAATATACCTTAAAAAGTGTTTTAGTTTACAGTTATTCTTAGATGTAATTAGTATCGACAGCAATATTTGTTTGGCAATGTAGCAGAAACCAGACCTGAAGGAGGACTAGGGTTGCCACCTTTTCCTAATCTTTTTACCGGCTGGTGGGGGGAGGGAACAACAAGGGGTGGGTGTGACATCAAAAGGGGCAGGTTGTGACAAAGGAGGCGGGGCCACGACACAGACCTTTCAAGGCGGAGACTAAAGTTAAGTTTCTAGGGTATGGGGGGTGGCTTAAGGGTCTTTTTAAGGGTATTACAAGTTTACCGGAAGCTACATTGCCAGTAAATTTGTAATACCGGCTAAGCCAGTAAAATACCGGCTGGATGGCAACCCTAAGGAGGACTGACTTGTGTCACATTGCTTCAAGAGACAGATTAATAAAAACTGCTTTCAACTGCAATTACAAGTACAAATAACCTTAGAAGCACTGCAGCTGCTTAATGTATACTGAAAAGTTAATTCAAGGTTTTTTTTCATTGTGCAAAAAACAAGGTTTTGGGGGGAGACTCCCCTAGTTGATAAGCATGGCATTTTAGTGCTCTCTGCCCAGGTCACTCTCTTTCCTGACATGCACTTCATTTTAACTCTTTCAGAGGATTTCACAAAAATATTAATATCATAATCTTTTATTTGTCTGGAAGAGCTAATGGGGTGGATTACACATGAAACAGAAAGAGCCCTCCGGGAAGAATGTTTATGCAACTGCACATGAATGCAAGGAATGCAAATTATCATAACTTGAATGCATGCCCACTGAAAGATTACAATTCATATTTGTCAGTAGTTAAATCAGTTATACATATTTACAGCTAAAACTTAATGTATAATATCTTGCATTTGGCCTTGTAGGACCCACCAGATTACTTGCATCCAGGGCCTGCTCTTACAGCCATAATATTTAACGCAAACATCCAAATTGTCCCAATTAAAGATAAAAAGTCCCAGTTCCTGGACCCAAAAAGTATGAAGCTTAATATAAATCATGGCGTTTCTGGGCATAAATAGAGTGGAATGGGAGGGACATGGATTAAAATATGATAATGTAAAATGCAGTTGAGGCTATGAAGTGTAACCGCTGTGTATATAAATATATGATATATGTATATATGGGACCTGTTATACAGAATGCTAGGGACCTGGTGTTATATAGGTAATGGATCTTTCCATAGTTTGGATCTTCATACCTTAAGTCTACTAGAAAATCATGTAAACATTAAATAAACCAAACAGGCTTGTTTTGCTTGCAAGGAGGGTTAATTATATCTTAGTTTGGATCAGGTACAAGGCACTGTTTTATTATTACAGAGAAATCCATTTAAAAAATTTGGATAACATGGAGTCTATGGGAGACAGCCGTCCCATAATTCTGAGCTTTCTGGATAACGGGTTCCTGGATCACTTTTTGTAGGATGGGCCCTCTAGGTCCTTGGTGCCACTGGGATGCTTTCTAACCTGATTTTGTCAATATCTTCTCTGTGGAGCCAATATCCTAAACTGTTCTACTATTACCATATGAATGGGGATAAAAATAAGTCAGCCACAGAGAGTTTAAATTACTAAAGGTAATGTAGTGAGTCCCACATGTTTTCCTTTGAATATTACCACTAATGTGTGTGCCTCATAGGACACCATACTAATGCTTCGTACAGAATAGATTTTCTACTGGAGACCAATTCTGTGTTATTGTTCACCTTTGCGTTAACTTTCAGAATGATGTAGGGAATGGTAATCTAATACAATTTGCAATTGATTTTTATTCTGTATTATTTGTGTTTTTTTATTAATTGGCTTTTTATTCGGCAGCTCTCCAGTTTGCAATTTCAGCTGTCTGGCTGCTATGGTCCAAATTACCTTAGCAACATTGCATTGATTTGAATAAGAGCCTGGAAGTTAAATAGGAGAGGCCCTGAATAAAAAGATGAGTTAGGGTAGAACTACACGGCCGAAAAAACGCCCCCGTCAAGACAGATGCGATGGAAACAAGGTAAGTAATATAAAGTCGGATGGTGTCGCAGAGTTGTTGCAACACTACTGTCAGATACAAACTGCGTCTGCATCCGAAAGCTGCAACACCAACCGATAATTCTATTACTTACCTTATTTGCATCGCATCCAACGTGACCCCCCTCCTGAAAGCTGGAAAGAGTAAAAAGAAAAAGGCAAATAATAAAAAAAAAACTCAAAAATAAATAAATAATGAAGACCAATTGATAAGATGCTTAGAATTATATAACTGTATTATTCTGTAGGTGTTGGTAGCACTTAAGTTCTGTATTTCAGAGAACTAATATTTTATTCACTGCATATCTGCTCACGGCATTCAGTCTTTGCTAGCATTCTGGCCACTGGATTCAGGAATAGGCTTCTAGATTTGTCCGGATGGCTTTGTGATTCTTTAGATGTTGAGTAAAAAGCATTAAATCTTTTTTTTTAACTGGAGACTTTCTGTTCTATAACTGTGGCCCTGATACTATAATATTATCAGCTCTTGCAAGCAGGGACCTTTGATCGATGCTGTCTCATTCTGTCGTCCATTTTTATTCATGTATTGTAAGGCAACTGATGGCTATTTGATTCATTTTAAAAGGCTAGAACCTTGCCCTTTTATTTTACGAAGTAATAGTTTCAAGTTAAGAAAAGAACTGTGTCTCAACAGCATTTTGAAGCCGATGGTGGAGAAGAAGTGGTTGCGCTTTGATTAACCAAGCAGCATTCAGTCTAACTGGCACAAGCACAAAAGCATCACTGTTTCCCTGTCATTTAACCACATTTTATATCAGTGCTTCAGGACTGTGGAGTTTTTCTGTACAGGGAGTTGATAGCAAGGATGATGGATGGAAGCTATTGTCCTTCTGATGGTATTTCTTGGCAATGTAGGACTTTCTTACCAGGAACTCCTATTGCTTCATAAGGGGCGGCAACTACAAAGTTCAGATCCCATTGGTCAAGAATTCTCTTCTCATGCAACCAATTAGACCTCTTAATTAAGTGTCCCAATGCAAACATTGGAGAACTATTAAAATATTTCTCCTGGACTATTCTTTTAAATAGTAGTTCAAAGAATTAATAGTAAATCAAATGTCAAACCCTTAGAAACCCCAGGTATGACGACAATGCAATGTGCACGCTGGCTTTTCGGTTGCTTAAGAACATTATTTGGGGGAGCAAAAAGTCTTTAAACAAGTATGGGATCTGGAAAGCTCACTATTACAGAAAGGTTATCTCCCATAGGCTCCATTTTATCCAAATAATTAAAATTTTTATTATTTTATCATTTTATTTTTATATTATTATTTCTCTGTAATAATAAAACCATAAGTTGTTCTTGATACAAACTAAGATATAATTACTCCTTATTGGAAGCAAAACCAGTCTATTGGGTTTATTTAAAGGGATACTTTCATGGGAAAACATGTTTTTTTCAAAATGCATCAGTTAATAGTGCTGCTCCAGTAGACTTCTGCACTGAAATCCATTTCTCAAAAGAAAGATTTTTTTATATTTAATTTTGAAATCTGACATGGGGCTAGACATATTGTCTGTTTCCCAGCTGCCCCCAGTCATGTGACTTATGCTCTGATAAATTTCAGTCACTCCTTACTGTTGTACTGCAAGTTGGAGTGATATCAAACCCCTTCCTCCCCCCCTCCCCCAGCAGCCCAACAACAGAACAGTGGGAAGGTGGCTCTGCATGTCTATGGAAAGCTCCCTGGTAGATCTAAGAAAAACACTGAATAGTAAAAGCCAAGTCCCACTGAGACTGATTCAGTTACATTAAGTAGAAGAAATAACAGTCTGCCAGAAAGTACTTCCATCCTAAAGTGCAGGTACAAGTCACATGATTGGGGTCAGCTGGGAAACTGAAAATATGTCCAGCCACATGTCAGATTTCAAAACTGAATATTAAAAAAATCTGTTTGCTCTTTTGAGAAAGGGATTTCAGTACACAAGTCTGCGGGAGCAGCACTATTAACTGATGAGTTTTGAAAAAAACATGTTTTCCCATGACAGTATCCCTTTAATGTTTACATGACTTTCTAGTAGACTTAAGGTATGAAGATCCAAATTACAGAAAGATCTGTTATTCAGAAAACCAAGCCTTCTGCATAACAGGTCCCATACCTGTTAATCGCAATGACAATTTATGAAAAACATCAAAATTCTAAAATGAAATTCAAGAATAGATGCAGACAGCACTAGCCATAAGCCTTTCTCTTGTATGCATGAGACTGACAATTGACTGACTGGAGTCACTTCAGTTCAGAAAGTCGTTACGAGTCTAGAATCCAGGAACACTGAGGTCCCGGAAGGAACAGTTCCAACAGCCAACATGTTTCAGCAAGACACACATTCAGGACATACACAATTTAACAGATATAAATCAGATTGGGCCTTGACCCCTTTCTGCGATGTTTGCAGATAGGACAGCACTGTCACTGCCTGGCTCATTTCTAAGGAAAATAACATTTCATCACATCTCGGTTCTAGGAAATTGGCAGATGTCGGGAAGATGAGTAAACGGATACGTGCGGCCAAAAAGCACGTTTGTTACTGATTAATCCATTCATCAATATTCTTAGCTACTTTTAAATAGTATTCTGAAGAACATGAGTTCTAGTTGAAATAATTACGGATTCACTGAATCCAGGATCCGGTTTGGGATTCGGCAAGGATTCGTCTTTTTCAGCAGGAAAAACAAGGAAGTGAAAAAAAAGTCCCTCTTATTCCTTGCACAGCCTTACTTTGCATATGCAAATTAGGATTCAGTTTGGTATTCGTCCGAAATGTTCATGAATGATTCAGGAATTAGGCCGAATCCCAAATAGTGGACTTGGTGCATCCCTAGCAATAATACTACCCAGCCCAGTGTCATGTTTAATATAAACCATTCTAACCACTGGCAAAGACTCTTCGGTCTGGCATTTATAGAATCTGCTTCTAGCAGTGAAGGAGGCCATACACGGGCTGATAAAAGCTGCCGATAGACCGAGCCTGCAGCTTATTGGCCTGTGTACGAGGCCCTCTGGCAGACTTATGCAAATTAGGATTCAGTTTGGTATTCGTCCGAAATGTTCATGAATGATTCAGGAATTAGGCCGAATCCCAAATAGTGGACTTGGTGCATACCTAGCAATAATACTACCCAGCCGAAAGTCGACCAGATGTCGATTGGGTGGGATTAAAAACCCTGTCAGATTGCGGACCACATTGGTTCGTTTATGCTTTCACAAGATCCGACCACTCGTTTACCTTTGATATGATCTGACCCCTTGGGCCCTAGGGCCCTCAATCGGATCAGCCTGATATCGCCCACCTTGAGGTGGGCATATCGGGGAGAGATCCACTCATTTAGTGACATCGCTAAATGAGCGGATCTCTCATCTTAAGGTTGAAAGGAGAGCAATCTCACATAAATGCCTTCCCGCCGGCTAAAATGTGGCACTTGGATCGCTTCAGCTTTCAGAAGTCACCCAAAGTATCCTCGTGGGGCAACTTTGGAAAACGAAGCACAAAGGCTTTTCGGGGAGATTAGTTGCCTGAAGAAGAGGCGAGTTGTTGCAGGACAACTAATCTCCCCCAGTAGCAGCGTGTGCCACTACCCTTAAGGTGATTAAAGATGCACAGATAATATCGTACAAAATTAATTTTTGTACGCTAGTCGGTGCATGTATGGTGGGGAAAGGAGCGTCCGATATCGGCAGAAGACTTGGATGTCGGTCGGCTGGTCAATTGGGCTGGTTGGAAAATTTTGATTGGGTACCTTCAAAGGCCACTGTTTAGTGCTGAATCGTCAGATACAGGTAAAATTCTATTGTTTCTACCTGTTTATCTGAGGCTTCAGCTCTACACGTGTGTATTGTAACAATCTTTTTCCAAGAAAGATCGTAATTGGACCTATTGGTCTATGGCAGCCTTTAGACTTGAGAAAATGAACTTTGATGGAGGTGGTTCTTCACATTGAGGACAGTGAGGTTGTGGAATGAACTGCTGGGTAGTGATGGGCGAATCTCCCGCGATTCGCTTCGCCGAAAAATTTGCGAATTTCCAGAGAAATTCGCGAATCGGCGAAAAAGTAGCTAAACGAGTCGCGGGACGCTTTTGACGCGCGTCGCGTCAACTTTGACGCGCGTCGTGTCGTTTCCGACGCATCGCGTCATTATCGGCGCGCGTCGCGTTGTTTTCATCGCGTCAAAAACAACGCGCGACTCGTTTTTCGCCGAAATTTCACTGGTGATTAGCGAATTTATTTGCCAGCGGCGAATCGTGGGAATTTGCCGCGAATTCGACCCTGGCGAATAAATTCGCCCATCACTACTGCTGGGTGATGTGGTGATGGCTGATTCTGTTAATGTTAGTGGCTTGCATGATTTCTTGGATATTCATAATATCAAAGGCTATTGTGATATTCTGTTAGATCTACAGTTTAGTATAGGTATATATCATTTATTGACAAAGTGAGTGTCTGTTTATATGTGTGATACATGTGCTCTGGGGTTCATTTGGTGGCGTTGAACTTCATGGTTCCTATTTACTTCCTGCTGTTCCAGAATGTTGGTCTAAACAATCAGAAAAAGAATGTCTATGGTCACCCAATCTGCATTTTAATCACACACACTGCCGGACCAGCCAGAGAATAAACATTATATTGAGAAAATGACATGCATCACAGTTTGATTTTAAAACACTTATTCATATATTAATTGTTAGGAACATAAGCGGAAGATCTATTAGGATGTAATGAAAATATTGAGTGATACTTATATATACAAAAAACAACATCCTTAAAAGGTTATTTCTAGTAAAGGAAAGCAGAATACTGCAAGGCTCCCTCAATCCTTGTCCGCAATACATTCTGCTAAAGGGTTTATATTTAATCCAATGATCCCTGAATTTCCTGTTATGGTAATTCCACATAATTCTGTATTTGTCTTAACCCCTTTAGTGCCTACATCCCTGCAAGTTCCATCACTCCAACCTTGTGCATCATACAAAGGTCATTGAAAACCACAGCACAACCTAAATAATCAAGAAGTACGTTGCCTATGGGTCATATTAAGGTAATAAAGGTGTATTTTTCTCATGTAACTACATTCTTATTCACAATTGGCCTTCATTTTTTATTTTTGTACTTTTTGTACTATTTTGTTTATCAGCTCTTCAGTTTGCTATTTAAATTGTCCTGGTTGCTAAAGGCTCAGGGAGCCTAGTTCTTGGGAGTGCCAAATAACATCTGTGATTGGCTATTTGGTAGCCCATATGTTGACTGGCAGCCTACAGGAGGATCTGTTTGACAGTACATCTGATTTTATGCAACCAGACCTGGTCTCCTAGCCTGGAATTCAAAAATAAGCTTTGAGGCCAATGGGAGCAACATCCAGGGGGTTAGAGAGCAACATGTTGATCATGAGCCACTAGTTGGGGATCACTGCTCTAGATGTTCCAGGAATCAGTGGAGGAACTATAAGCAGATCTTGTGGCTGCAGGGGTCCCAGGAAATATAGGGGCCCCACTAGGCTCTAATTAATGAGCAATATATATATACTGGTAAAACAGGACAACCTCTGGATATGTTGGGGGCCCTAAAAATTTATTTATTGTGGGACCCAGTAGCATCTAATTACACCACTGTCAGGAAGCTCACCCTGAAGGCCCTGAACAATGACCATCTTCCTATGATTCCCTTTCATCTGAGAGTTGTAAACAGAAAACTAGAAATATCATCATTATTTAATTACAGCAATGAAATCTATTATCTGGAATGCTCAATACCTGGACTTTTCTGCATGGGGATCTTGCCATAATTTAGAGAGCAACATTAGAAAACCCCAACTGTATTTTTTTGCCAGCAACATGGGTTTATGCATTTTATGCACTAATGGGATTCTGCAATACAAGGCACCAATTTTGCCCAGGGACAATAACCCATAGCAACCAATCAGCACGTAGAATTTAGTAGTCGCCTATTTAAATACAATCATCATATCGGTTGCCTTGTGTTACTGCTCCTGGGCCTTATTTTACATATAGGGGTAAATACTTTCATTATTAAAGGAGAATTAAAGTTTAACTAAAGAAGTAGCTAGGAAGGTTGTACATTACCTTTTGTGCTTGTGTACCAGCCCAAGGCAACCACAGCCCTTTAGCAGTAAAGATCTGTGTCTCCCCAGTAGATGCCCCAGTAGCTCCCCATCTTCTTTTCTGCTCATTCACTGATTCACATGCTCTGTGCTGCTGTCACTTACTGAGCTTAGGGACCCACTCACAATATACACTACACATAGAATAGAAATGTCACAGTATAAGGCTGATTAGTCATTAATACAGATAATTACTACATGGCAGCACTGAAACCAGTGCAACTAGCATGAGAATCTAATGATCAACCTTTAACATCAGTTTATATTACAGGCCAATCTAATTTTTTGCTAGTAAATTAGCGATGACCCCTAAGCTTAGCTTCTCAACAGCTGCTCACAGCCCACTGAGCATGTGAGTGTCACAGACACTTTCCAAGATGGTGACCCCCTGTGACAAGTTTGATCCTGGATCATTGCTGTTATTGACAAGCTGAAACTTTAGGCTAATGGTTCACCTGCTTGGCAAATACAATCTTGAATTCCCTAACCTGTTTTCCTTCCAGTAAATATGCTAAAAGCACCGTGGCAAATTGGCTTTCCCCTGATTTCACACTGCACAGCTTCTTCACACACTCCTCTGCAAAGTTTAATACCCCGGCAAACAGATGTCAGAGCGCTCTTAAATATGATATTTTTGATTGTTATTCTCTCTCCAGTGACAGAGACCTCTCGTAAAGCTGCACCTGTCGATATGCACAGGAACGTCACATTTCCAGGTGCCATTTACTGGGTTCCGTGTTCTGTTCTCTCACAATATATTCCCTTCTGGCACAGTTAATGAAATTTGGCATTCTTTCAGTAAACATGATTTCCAGAAGCAAAGAAGCCCACGCACCCTCCCCAGCTCAGTGCTTTTCTCATTTCTGTCTTGCCATCTCATTTTCACCTACTAATTAGCCTTTTTTTAAATTGTAAAAGAAATGTTTCTACAGCTGTTGTGGGCTACAGGTATGGCATTTATTATCTGTTCACTTATTATCCAGAAAGTTTCTATAATACGGGATTGTCATTAAAGGGGTTGTTTAGCTTTGAGTTGAATTTTAGTATGGTGTAGAGAGTGGTATTCTGAGACAATTTGTAATTGGTTTTCATATTTTATTATTTGCGTTTTTTTGAGTTATTTCGCTTTTTATTTAGCAGCTCTCCAGTTTGCAGTGTCAGCAATCTGGTTGCTAGGGTCCAATTTACCCTTAACGACCATGCATTGATTTGAATTAGAATATGGAATATTAATAGGATAGGGTCAGGAAATAAAGATGAATAATAAAAAGTAGCAATAACAATAAATATGTAGCTTTAGGGAGGATTTGTTTTTTGAGGGTCTCAGTGACCCCCTTCTGAAAGCAAGAAAGAGTCAGGAGAAGAAGACAAATAAGTCATAAACTATAAAAAATAAATAATGAAGACCAATTGAAAGGTTGCTTAGAATTGGTCATTCTAGAACAGTGATCCCCAACCAGTAGCTCGCGAGCAACATGTTGCTCTCCAACCCCTTGGATGTTGCTCCCAGTGGCCTCAAAGCAGGTGCTTATTTTTGAATTACTGGCTTAGAGGCAAGTTTTGGTTGCATAAAAAACAGATGTCCTGCCAAACATTCTCTCCTGTAGGCTGCCAGTCCATATAGGGGCTACCAAAATGCCAATCAGAGGTCTTATTTGACATCCCATTGGACTTTTTCATGCTTGTGTTGCTCTCCAACTCTTTTTTAAATTTAAATGTGGCTCACGAGCAAAAAAGGTTGGGGACCCCTGTTCTAGAACATACTAAAAGTTAACCTGAAGGTGAACCACCCCTTTAAAAATTCATTTTCTTTTTACAGATTTACTTTTCTTTTTACTCTGTAATGATTAAACTGTATCTTGTGCAGGTATGGGACCTGTTATACAGAATGCTCAAGAACTGGGGTTTTCCGGATTTCTTTCTGTAATGTGGATCTTCATATGTTCAGTCTACTAGAAAATCATTTAAACATTAAATAAACCCAGCAGGCTGGTTTTGTTTCCAGATTAATAGATTGGATCAAGTTCAAGGTTCAGGTATGGGATTCGTTATCCAGAAACCCGGTATCCAGAAAGTTCCAAATTATGGAAAGGCCATGTCCAGTAGACTCAATTTTATATACATAATCCACATTGTTAAAAATGATTTCCTTTTTCTCTGTAATAATAAAAAAACAGTACCTTGTACCTGATCCCATCGAATATCCTTATTGGAGGCAAAACCAGCCTATTTTGGTTTATTTAATGTTTAAATGATTTTCAAGTAGACTTGAGTTATGAAGATCCAAATTACGCTACGTTATCTGGAAAACCCCAAGTCCCGAGCATTCTGAATAACAGATCCCATACCTGAACTGTTTTATTATACAAAGGGAAAAGGACTATTTGGACAAAATGGAGTTTGTGGGAAACAGCCATTCTGTTATTTGGAGCTTTCTGAATAACAGTACCTATACAGCAGAATTGTGCTTACTAGAGGAAAATATGTAACATGTGCACATAGTGATGCCTTGATGCCTCACTTTCAGAACAAAATGAATTCACACAACGCAACTCTTTATAAACTAAATCAGCTGACAGTTAATGAACCTATGTAAGCCACTTAGCAATGCAGACACTCATAACTGGGAATAGTCCAAGGGAATATCTTCTTTGTAGCTTGCCTATAGAGCTGCCAAATGGGTAAATATTTATTTAGCTCCGTGCAAATGTTGTCAGCACTCCGATCCCTAACCGCAGAAAGAGCTGGGAGGCTTACCGAGGTTAGCCAAGCATTGACTACTACACTGCAAGCATGTGAAAGCTTTACATTGATGCCAGGTTTCCTTCCCGAGAAATACAGACTTCAGGGCAACATGGCTGCCTTTTTATTGGGATCAGTCGGAAAAGATCTGGGACAATTTAAGTTTTGAACTGTTGGGGGAAAAACCCTCTTGGGAATCTTTGGCTTTATATGAACAATGTGCTTTTTTTAATCATTCACAAGCACAGCAGAGATATTTCATTGCATAATTTTGGGCAACAACAGATATGTGTAATTTAAATTTAATTAGAATTTCTGCTATTCTGAAATATACGCCTCCCCTGGGTTATTTTATTGCAAATCGGGGCCATGTGAATCAATCCTAGTGTATGTTGTTGCCACAAATGCAAAAAAAAATATATGTATTATTCTTCTTCTTATAATGCAGGGATTTTATAAGTCACACTCTAGGCCAAAGCTATATGTGTATGGAGTTGTGCAATGTCCAAATATAGGACTTTTGATGTTTCAGAGATCCAGATGTGGTGAATTAAAAGCCAACTTTTGTAATGTATATGTTTTCAGAGAATACCTCTGCCCTGTGTTAATTTATTTTTATTTATAATAGGTAGTATGACATTTTCTGACTCTGGGAGCATGCACAATAGCACAGTAACAAGTTTTGATTGCAGACATTGCTGTGTAGTGGCAGGGATAAATGTGATCCACTTGTCTGTGTGCACATGGGCAGATTTTGGCCTCTGCATTTTCACAGTGCCTCCAATGCGGAGCTCTCCCCCCCAACTACCATCAAAATCTGACGCACACCCTGGACAACTACAGAGATATTAGAGCAGCTGGGGCCACCAAGATTTCTCCCATTTTACTGGTAGGCCAGTACAGTCGTGCTGATTATTTTGGGCATGTATTGTTCATGTGCCCAAGAAATAAAAGATATATTGAGTGTCAGTCTAGTTATTGGAAATAGGACCAAACTATTAAACCCACCAAAGTGAGTTGAACATAAAAAAACTAATTTTGTCCCTAACAGAAAAGTTACCTATGATCTCTAAGCCGACAGAACACCTTGTGATGATTGTGCTTAATGAATAGCTTTCCATGGATAGGAGTTTGGTTTGCACCAAAGTCACGCTGCTATCCATTGGATAAACCCATCAACGGAATCCTAGAATCCCCAAAGCCTTTGTTCCACATTTGTATAGGAAGAACTTTTTTTTTTTCTTGTAGCAGTTTCTAAAGTAAATGTTGAGGATTTTTAAAGGTTCAAGCTTTTAAAACAACTGTGCTGTTCCTTAGGATCCAATAATAAAGCAATGCACTGACTCCATGAAGCTAAGTGCTGAAAGAATAGTCTTGGGGGATCTGAGCCTTCGGTGTGTGTGTGTGTATATTAGAGGAGGCAAAAGGGATTGTTACATTGCTTATTCAGCTGTGTTAAAACATCTGCCGTATAAAAGAGAGGAACGTGACAATGTTTTCCTTGTGTTGTGATCATGGCCAAAGAACATGGTGCAATTAATATCTTGCCTTAGAATTAAAGGGGCATGCAGGATTTGATTTAATTCATGGTTATTTTAAAATAAACATAGCCTGTCATGTTTCAGAATAAGCCCAAAGAATGCTTTCCAAAGCTTGTTCTATAACTTGTGGGTTGAAGGAGTGGTGGGAGCTGTAGATGTGCAGGGTTGCAGGTTGGTCATCCTCTTTATAGATGATTATTTACCTCTTTGCTTATAACTATACCTCCGAACAATGTCGGTCTCTATTAACAGATATTGCCTAAAACAACTCATATGTAAAACCCTGCTTCATATAAATAAACCATTTTCATAATAATACACTTTTTTAGTAGCATGTGCCATTGGGTTATCCTAAATAGAAAACAGCCATTTTAAAAAATAAGGACAGCCTCCTGGGATCCTAGGATCCAACGGTGCACACAAACATACCAAACAAACTATAAAGTTAGGTCACATGAGCCAATTAACAGACAGAGTTGTGTCTTTTGCTTCAACACTTCTTCCTGTTACAGTTAGAGTTGAAATATTTCTGGTCAGGTGATCTCTGAGGCAGCACACAGACCATCATGAAATGGTGGTTCAAGGCAAGAGATGTAAAAGGGCAATATTTACTTAAATATATATATCAGGTAGGTAAGATTCTTTAATATGTCACTTGATTGGATATAAACTATCTGTTGCTCAAAAATAGATTTTCGGGGTATAGTTTTCCTTTAAATGAGTTCTGCTAGCCCCAGGAACAACATATGCTATAGGTATGTGTTCCGTCATCCAGAATGCTCAGCACCTGAGGTTTTTCAGATAAGGAGACTATCTGTAATTTAGATCTCCATAACTTAAAGCAGGGAACCACAACTTTTTTTCCCCGGGAGCAACATTCAGATGTAAAAACATCAAGTATGAAAAATATTTCTGGGTGGTGCCAAGTAAGGGTTGTGATTGGCTGTTGGTAGCCCCAATGTGGACTGGCAGCCTACAGGAGGCTCTGTTGGGTAGTACATGAGGTTTTTATACAACCAAAACTTGCCTCCAAGCCTGGAATTCAAAAATAAGCAACTGTTTTGAGGTCAATGAGAGCAACAGCCAAGGGGTTGGGGAGCAACATGTTGCTCACGAGCTACTGAATGGGGATCACCGGATACGGTCATGGGGAAAAAATGTGCTACTCCCACAGAACTCTGCACTGAAATCCATTTTTCAAAAGCGCAAATTGATTTTTTCATATTTAATTTTGAAATCTGACATGGGGCTAGATTATTTTCCAATATTTTTTCTCAAATAAAAAATACATTCTGCTGTGCTGTTGACTTTCTTTTATTCCAAGTCTTGTTCCTGAGGCACAGTGTTCCAGCCAGACCATCATCTATCCTCATAGGATTACTAAGAAGTAATCAAATTTAAGGAAGCTGAAAATGTGATTTAGATTTTGTCTCATGTGTACTGCTTTGCACAGACTCCTGCAAGGCTTCCCTGACAGAAAGCCAGTTGTACATCTATTGGTACCATACCTCCTGTAACTTAATCAACAGCCAGCCTAATTATTCTGAGTGCTACATAGCCTTTAGAAAATATTGGTTTTGACATGACTCCAGCGCTAGACTTTATCATCCCATCTGAATCTGCCAGTCTGCTAATAGGGTGTAAAGTTATAACTTTTTTAATATTTAGCCTGATAGACTTGTCATTATGGCCTAAAATGACTTAAATTAAACTTCTTGTGAAAATATCAATTATTGAGGGAGAACTGAATTGTAAAATGCATTGTGTTATGGCAAAAATTAACTCAAAATGCCTTTAATATTCATGTGCATTCTTTTAGATTAAATACGTGCCATTAAATTGTTCCAGCTCAGCCTGCTACTCATGTCTTCGCTTTAATGAAATCTAATCTGAATTAACTTCTGAGCTAATAGTGCCTGCTCATACACCCCTTGTTATAATGCTTTTACCAGCTGGCAATGCCTAGGCTGCTTATTTAGAGACTTTTGTATACTGTTTGTTCAACAAGAAATGAAAGCTCTTGGGGACAGGGCCCTGTTTGCCATGATGTCTTTGTTGTTGTCAGTTGCTGTTCAGTGTTCTTGTGTGGTGCTGCTGAATATGTTCATGCTCTGTGATTGAATAACAATCTGACAGAGAGAGACTAACCTAACAATTCATGATCCATTGGTTTCTGAATACATCTATTGGTCAAAATAGTTTAGAGTAGATGGACAGTGCTGGGACTTTTCTTGGCAGACTGCTAACATTATATTTTATTGGTGACTAATATATTGGAAACACTGTTATATTCTCATTTATTGATTTTAGAATGCAGGGGGCATATAGAAACTATAACAAACTGGGAAACATCAGTATCTGTATCACTATATAATATGTTCTGGTAAAGGCATGGTAGCCGTTATCAGGAAACCCATCCAGAAAGCTCCAAAAGACACATAATAAGTGATAAAAACCATAATAGGGTCAAAACACCCTAATTTAGCAAGAACACAGATGCAGTGTAATTTCACCAGCTTACAACCCTGCGAACTACCATTATAAATACAGAGCAGCCCCTTTAGTATCGCTTTCTGGAACGTCATATCCTCCATGCTAATTTTCCACATACATGGCTGCTTTATGGCCATTGATAATCCACTTATTACACAGAATATTTACACCAGCCATTTGGTGCACATTATATTAACAGTGGCATAATTAACATTTTAACAGAATAAGTGACATCACTGTAAAAATATATGCCTGGCATATTGCCAGGAGTTAAACATGGATAAAATTTAGTATGTATGCCCCTTAGTGTGATGGAGTTGAACATTTCTTCGTGATTTTATCCCCCCCTACATTTTCTTTTATTCTGGTTATTTATTTTTACAGCTAAAGAGACTGGTGCCAGAAGACTTTCACGGCAAACCAACTGTTTCTTCTCTGCTGAAATGCATGCATTTTTGTGGGTGGAAACTGGTACAAATGATCAAAGGTTCCGCTTCTGTCTTTTCACAGCATGTGGCCAAGTGTTTGTACTAAGGGATGCTTGTGTGGGATTCTCTAGAGAGACAGAGCAAATTCAACTCTGTAAGCCTGCAATATCTGTATCTGCCTTTCTTTTTTCCAAATTATTTGTAAGACCAGTTAGCAATAAAGTTGCTTGGGCACAAGCAGTAGAACAAATGGATCTGTAGACTGACACTTTTTGTGTACATTCATTTCTACAAACAAAGTTCTCTGTTGGCCCTGTAGGAGGGTAAAACTGTCATGCATGAGATGCCGCGTGTGGTAGACCATTCCCTTGTATAAATATATAATATGTCCGAATGATGGATGCCATTTCTTTTTCTTTTTTTCCTTCTGCTGCGGTACTGGTCTGATAAGCAGCGGCTGATTTCCAAATGATTCAAACCAAATGCTGAATCACATCACAGGTATCATTATATGGGTAATTTCTTCTAATTTAACAGTTTTTAGAATAATTACCGTTGGTGTACATTCCAGCCCTGGACAGCCAAAACTGCATAAGCGTCTCCTGTTTTATACATTTGAAGTTTTTCCGTAGGTACAGTGAATGCATGTAGGCTAAAAGTTTTGAATAAAAGGGGCAACAAGCAGGCCCAGATTTGTGGAGAGGCCACCTAAGCCTGGGCCTAGGGCGGCAGGATTTTAAGGGGCGGCATGCTGCCCAACCACACCCACATTGGTTCATAAATTTAAATTTCCTGTGTGCCAATTCCCATTGCTCAGTCCTGATAGGGTTGCCACCTGACCAGTGTTTTACCGGCCTAGCCCGTAAAATTGACGATTGATTCCAATGTTATTAATAGGGTATTTTTTTCCAGAAAAGGTGTCATCCCTACGTCCTGATGATGAAAATTTGAGCAAATAAAAGGGAGGTGACAGGCGACAAATGACAGCGGGCCTAGGGGTGCCCGCTAGGTAAATCCAGCCCTGGCAACAAGTGATAAAGGACATTTCCCAGCATGCCAGGGCATAACCCTATCAGCCTGAAACACTTGTGAATGGTCCAATAGTCCATACCTCCCAACATTGTGGAAACAGAAAGAGGGACAAAAAGTTTTGCTGCACGTAGTGTGGGGAAAATCTTTTGCCTGTGCTCATTTTGTGGCCACATGCCCTAATTACCAAGTTCATTTTCCAACATTTGGCAAATTATGAAAGTTTGAAAAATTTTCTGTGGTTATCTGTTAATACAGTTTTGCTAATGAAGATGAATTGTCCGTTAAGATTTAAGTCTAAGTTCTCCCAAGAGACCTCCTTATACTTAAAAGTATCTATGTATCCATTATGGGCTCTCTGCCGAAAGCCAATTAAGTTAGAGACTGTATCAAGAGCAGACCCCACTGAAAATATTTAGATTTTTGTTTATATTAATACATTTTTGGGTCAGAATAACACCCCCTGAATCCTTTAAAAATCTTATACAGATTGCTCTTTTTTTGTTTGCTATTTTAGCAGTGAACACTGAATTTTTTTCATATTGAAGCTACCAGTTATTTCCGTAATAAAACCTCTGTGAGAGGAAAACACAAAGTGGCACTTGAATACACATTCTATTGCTAATAGCATGCTTACATGGAAAGATATCTATCCCAGCTGCTATTCCTATGGGCTTAGCCTCAGACAGAAATTATATGCAGTTATTAAGTAAGGGAGTATGTTTCCTCTTTCTCTAGATTTAGTAAATGTTACTGGCCCTGATTATGTTGCTCAGAAGGCTTTAATTATATCCTTATTTATAGTGATATGGGTTGAATGTATTGGCTGCTCTGTCAAATATATATATATATATGAAAAAAATCATTCATTTGTGGGTATGCGGTGCAGTTTTGGGCACCAGTGGATAGTTATAAGCTGGATGCAACTGAACTGGTATGGAAGATTTAGAGCAGTGATCCCCAACCAGTAGCTCGTGAGCAACATGTTGGTCTCCAACCCTTTGGATGTTGCTCCCAGTGGCCCCAAAGCAGGTGCTTATTTTTGAATTCCAGGCTTGGAGGCAAGTTTTAATTGTACAAAAACCAGGTGCACTGCCAAACAGAGCCTGAATGTAGGTTGACAATCCATATAGGTACTACCAAATGGCCAATCACAGCACTTATTTGGCAACCCAAGAACATTTATCATGCTAGTGTTGCTCCCAAACTCGTTTTACTTCTGAATGTTGCTCACGGGTTCAAAAGGTTGGGGATCCCTGATTTAGAGTAAAGACTGATAAAGTGTCAATGAAATTCTAATCTACTTTCCAATATACATTAATTACAGATTTTGATACTTGTAAGGGCAGTGACACACTGGCAGATTCGGGGAAATTTAGTCGCCTGCCGACTAATCACCTTTTGTTCTGGGCGACAATCTCTCCGAACTGCCTTTGCGTGCTTCCCTTCTCCTGTAATGAAAAGTTGTCTGCGCTAAGCACACACGGAAACTTTGTGGGACTTCGGAAAACGAAGCACTTCATTATAGCGGAAGGGAAGACACGCAAAGGTAGTTCGGGGAGATTGTCGCCCAGAAGAACAGGGGATTAGTCGCCATTTGACTGAATCTGCCCGTGTGTCGTTACCCTTATTGTAACTGCCCTTGCAAGGTTATCTTTCCTGGTTTTGACTCTTGAAACAATGTAGCAATGCTTCTTCAAGTGTCTGTTAATCTGGTTTATGCAACATTGTTTCAGTAGTCAGAGCCACCAGTGCAGGGAATATCAAGATACAGAAGGATAACGCTTTCAAGGGACAGAAGGATAATGCTTTCAAAAGCAATTACATGTACAAATAACTGTAAATAAATAGAAGATGTTTTATTATGTATACAGGTATGGGACTTGTTATCCATAATGCCCAGGACCTAGGGATTTCTGGATAATGGATCTGTTTGTAATTTGGATCTTAATACCTACTAGAATATCATGTAAGGATTATATAAAGCCAATAGACTGGTTTTTATTCCATTAAGGATTAATGATATCTTAGTTTGGATCAGGTGCAAGGTACTGTTTTATTATAGAGAAAAAAGGAAATAGTATTGGATATGATGAGGTCTATGTGAGATGGTTTTTTGCGTCATTTGGAGCTTTTTGGTTAGTGACTTTCCCAATAACAGATCCCACACCTGTAAAGGCAAGTTGCTGAAAAATGTACATTTCCTTTTAGGATAATGAAAATCCTTTGCCCTTGTCAGTATGTAAAATAGATTGGCGTATGCACAAAATGTGCAATTACATAGAAAAGCTGACCGATAAAGGTGGTAAAGGGGGCCCTATTCTGCTCTGCCTGTTTTTTCTTTTTTTTTTATAGATGTGATTTTGAAGTTAACTAAATTAACTTCTCAGACTTCATGCACTACTGGCATGGAGTGAATGTGCAATTAGCTAGAATGTGTTTTGCACTTTGGGCTCTTTAATAGGTCAGCTGTAAACACCAACTCCCTGCTGTACAGATTGTGTTGCGGGTATGTGAACCTGTCCCAATGTCACCAACTGTCCAAACACCAAAATGTCACCAGTCCCCCAAACAGGAGGCAATGGACAGGCCCTTTGATCTTGAATAACAAAATTGCTAGGGTCAGATACAATGTTTACATGTTTATTTTTACAGTAGTCTGTAATGTGCCGTCCTCCCACCTCTATGTATAGTTGTAGGACATAATTGTAAGGAATTATCCCTCTGCTGGAAAAAGAGTTGGGGAGCAACACCATCATGAAAAAGTCCCTGGGGTTGTGATTGGCTATTTGGTAGCCCCTTTGGGACTGACAGCCTACAGGAGGCTCTGCTTGGTACTATACTTAGTTTTTATGCAATTAAAACTTGCTTCCAAGCCTGGAGTTCAAAAATAAGTACCTGCTATGAGGACAATGAGAGCAACATCCAAGGGGTTGGAGAGCAACACGAGCTACTGGTTGGGGATCACTGCTCTACATCATACTAAAAGTGAATTTAAAGGTGAACAACTCCTTTAATAACTTCCATCTATCTTTAAGACAGGTCACCCATCACATATTCAATAGTAGAAAAAAATAGCACATGCACCCACCAAACCCAAAAAATCTTATATTATATAAAAATCCTTTTTTTAGACTGGGGAAATAGGATTTGTGTCCAAATGTTGCACACCATTTATTCTTCTTCGTTTCCCAAATAACTCCCAGCATGCTTGAACCTGCGAGTGTATGGGGAAGAATGCTGGGAGTTGTAGGTTTAAGAAAGCGTGCTGCATGATAAAAAAAACCACATATTTGCCTTGTGCTTATCTGGCCTGCCGTGCAGCGACGGTGGTTAACTGGCTAGGGTTGCTTGTGCATGCCAAACACTGTAAACGAAGAGTGAAGAAATAGCTGGGCAAAGCATATCCAGCTAAGCATGTGTAACAAATTAGGGTCTGGCAGCCTGTCAACGTGAATATGCTCCCCGAGCTGTATTTTTATTTCCCCTCTTTTTTTTTTTCCTACACATTTAATGCATTCACATCCCTGCCCCTAAAATAACAAGGAAAGGACCTACTTGTCTTGCTAGTACTTCCCACTTCAGGGAGGTATGTTAATACCCTGAATTAGTGACATTCAAAGGAAAGAAAACATGAGTGTTGTTCTTGTTACCCATGGAGTTCCTCCCCCCCCCTGAACTGTTAGCCGAAAGCAAACACTCTGCAAACTGGGACACCCCGTACCCACCACAGTTTCCAGCTCTCTCTCTCTCTCTCTGGATGCCTTTGCACCCAGCCCTCCAGCTAATATTGATCTGCATCTCCCACAATCCCCCCCAAAACCAAATATTTTTCAACAGTAGCTGAAGAATGTCATGTTATTTATTGCGCAGAACCAACCCTTTAAATGCAAAGTTGGTCAGTTCATCTTGAACATGGTCCCCATATAATAATACTTAGTCATTTTTGTTCTCATTAAGTGGACAAAAGCAGACAGAGTTGCAATGCAGAAAATACTGCTACCCAACACTCATATAATAATACTTAGTCATTTTTGTTCTCATTAAGTGGACAAAAGCAGACAGGGTTGCAATGCAGAAAATACTGCTACCCAACACTCATAATCCCCAAGCTTTTTGGGAGAGTTGGATCAAACGTGGACCTCTTTGGTCAATATGATGGTGGTGGTAAAGTAGGATGCCTTGCAGCATAAGGACATGGAAAACTGGATATTACTGAAGAAACCATAAAAACCATAAAGGCCATCTCCCACAGTCCATTATATAGTGAATTAAGTACCCCCTCATGCAAAATATATAGATATAAGTTCCATGACCATATAAAAATGCAAGGCCATGGAACTCTGAAGTGACTTAAAATATCCTCATATGTTGCAACATTATTTAATGTAATACATGACATGACAGAGATGACATCACTAAGCTCCAATTACAACCAACGACATCACTAAGCACAGTTTATAAGCATATCATTTACAGGGTGTTGCATGGATGTTTGGCTGTTTTGACTAAGTTAAGTGAATTTTGTGGTAAAACAATATTTCTGGGTTTATTTAATGTTTACTTTTTTTTTTAACAAACTTAGGGCAGTGGCCAATGGGGAGATTTGTTTGTCCCAAGCATTCTGTATACTGTATACTTTAGGGATGCACCGAATCCACTATTTTGGATTCACCAGAACCCCGAATAAATTGCTAAAGATTCGGCTGAATACTTCGTGCACAGCTAAAAAAAATTTGAAATCCAAAAGTTTTTGGATTGGCCTAGTCTTAGTCTTGACTTGAGCCCAGTAGAACTGCCGTGACAGGACCTGAATTGAGCAGTTCATGCATGTGTGTGAATGGAAGCAGTTCTACAAAGAACTCATTAACAGACATGAGAATGATTGATTAGGAAGCTTTAGGAGGGTACAAATATTGCTGCAATAGGTGAGGTGGCCAGTTATTGGCTTTGTACCTTACATATTACTTAAATGTAATAATGAAAAAACAGTTGATTTATGCTTATTCAGGCTGTCTCGTATGACATTCTGTTTCGAGATCATGTTACTGTGAAAGATAGGCAATAACAGGGAAAACCAGGAAAGGAGCAAAACTCCAGTCACTTTAAGAAGTGCCAAATGTTGTTGTGACGCCCCCCCCCCCCCCCCCCCGGGCTTGTAAACTCTGTGAGCTACGAGTAGGGGGGCTGAACTGTATTAGCCATTAATGGGAACAGGTGCGAGAATTTTCTGGACTGATGTCTTTCATTGGCTCAATGAGTTATGGTCCCCATAGATGCAAAGATACAATCGTATGAATCAAGGATTCGTAAGATTTTCGGACCTATGTCCATCTCCCGACCTGCCACTAACCTTCAGATGAAATAAAGTAGTAAAAGCACAGATCAACTGATGTTCTGCCCCTACAGGAATCGTATGAAAGTTGTGTCCCACAAAACCTAGTGACAGTCTCCCACTGAAAATCCTACGATCGGCAATACACGCAGAGATATTATCGGCAGCCAATAATCTATTAAGCCTCAAAGTCCTACAGCAATCTTTTCTTCCTCATGCTTTAAAGGGGTTGTTCACCTTCCAAACTATTTTTTTTCAGTTCAGTTGTTTTCAGATTGTTCCCCAGAAATAGTCTTTTTTTCTTCAATTATTTTGCATTTTTTTTTTTTTACTATTTTCTAAATTAATCTAAGTTTAAAGTTGAATGTTTGTTTCTCTGGAGTTTGTCTGGCAGCTCAGTAGTTCAGGCGCAGACTCTAAACTGTTACAATTTTGCAACATTTAGTTGATCCATTTTTCAGCAGCATCTCTGGAGTATTATCAACTATTGTATCAATTCTAATAGCTGCCTGAAATGAAATCCAGAGATTCTGCTCAGCAGGGACAAAGATATGAAGTGTATACATTAAATGTATCAATCAATGTATCAGAACAGTTTGGGGGGTCAGAGATCACCCTCCCAGAAAGGTGCTTTAGAAGGTGAAAATGATACTTTACACTTCAATATTAGAAAAAGTCACAAGGAGAGAATAGAAAGCAATTGGGAAAAAGTCCTCCTTATTTCTGGTGATCTATCTGAAAACAACTAGTTGCCAAACAATGCTTTTCTGTACTAGGATGTGCTGTGTTCAATCAACATCCATGTTTCCTGCTAGTGTCTTGTATTGGGGCTTACGAGTGGCATGGTTTAGTAGTAATGAAGTCACCGGTGTATTGTAGTCAGAGCAGTCCTATAGGCTGTCCTAGAGTAGAGTAGTTCCTAAATGCATCTGTTCCAACACTCTGCTCCCTGGCTCCGGTATTGCCATAAAGCTGGCAGCATTGCAGGTGTAAATATTATGCTAAGCGACTCAAGCAGCGCTTCTTAGCTAGGTTCTTACATTCATTTGTTTACATTGCTCTTCCCCATTTCAGTGGCTGGGCATGTAATTTACCCCCCTGGCATGTAAACAGCCAGAACTGGAATGAGCACAGTGTGAATATGAAGGACTTACCTCTCAATGACTTGGCTTGGAGTTCATGTAGCCCTGGATGTTTGGCAGGGTAAATGAGATTAGCCACCCTGCAGTGGTCTGATAGGACTCGATCCCATGGTTGCTATGTTTAAATCTTCCTTTGCTGAGAGACACTGCTGTGGACTAGTGCTGCACTTGTTGGGAGCCAGCTCTTTTACAGAGCTTGGGACAAAAACAACCCTTTCATTTTGCAGCCAGTGGCAGGATGGGGTGTTTGGGCAGCCAACAGAGGGGGAAACGCACAGGACTCTTGCCTGCTGAAAAGGAGACCTGTTTGTCTTCTGATTTCCAAAGTTTCACTTGTTTTTGGTGGAGGGGGAGGGAGAGAAGGGCAGGCAAACTCAGTAGATCTCTCCCTCACAATCTGTGTCTCTCTTACCCCCCACCCGCCCCCGGGCCTCTTGGCCGAGTGTTTTTATTGATTGCAATCACTGAAGGCTAGCTGCCTTTGCACAGAAACACTGTGTTGTGTGTTCTCTCTCCTGGCTTTCATTAAACACAGTCAATGCACAGTGTGCTCACACTGCCTGGGACCCAGCCTGCTCTCAACACAGGGAGGAAAAGCTCCAAACTCTTATTTTCTAACAGCATATTTCCCAACATCCAGAGGTGAGGCCAGGGAGGGCCCCCAACATGTGCATGCTTTTGGATTCCTTTTAAAGTAGGGCTAATCTTGTTGTTAGAAGTCTATTTTTGGCTTAATCAACACTGCCCTGCCTGCGGAAACATGGAGGCAGGGCACCTTCATTAGAATGTCATTCCAGCTCTTAACAAACGTGGGCAGTGCCCCTTTTAGTCCCTGTGCCAAGGCTGAGCCTCAGATGCATATTTATCTTATCTCCTGCCAGTTCAAGACTCACTACACAGGTAGTTAAAAAATAACATCTGCAGGTTGGATCCCTTACTGCTGTTATTCACTTCTACCAAATTAAAACATTTGCCCTGATTATAAGAAGTGATTAACATCCCTTTATCTTATCTGTTATTGTATATTCCTTTATTATTACATATTAATATGCTGTGCCACAGAGCTTCCATCACAACAGGCTCTCTGACCTTAGCTGATCCCTTTTGCAGCCAACTACAAGAATTTCAGCTACAAAGTAGGTAATTTGGTCTGACCCTGCGCTGGAACCTCAAACAAAACATTCTTCCTTGTAGTTAGGGTCTATTTAGTTTCCTAGTCAACATACATATGACATCTCATTATATTGTCCAGTAAAAGGGTAAGAAATAAGCGGATTCGCGTTCATTGGATTTGGTACAGATAGCCAGCATGAGTGGAAGTGTGGTGGGAGATATAGTCGCACACACTTGGCAGACTCTGGTTGCACATTGCTTAATGGCAGAGACGATTCGGGAGATTTAGTCGCCTGGTGACTAATCTCCTCTTCTTTGGGCGACTAAATCTCCCTGAATCTTCCCATGTCTCTGCCCTAAGGGCTAGTCCACACAGTAAGATTCAGAGAGATTTGTCACCTTGCTACCAAACGCCGTATCTTTGGGGCAACTAATCTCCCTGAATTGCTTAACCGTGTCTCGCGCCCACTAAAATTTAAACTCTCCTGCGCCTATTCACACACGGCGCTGCGTATTCCTAAGTAGCTGAAAAGGCAATTTTATGCTTCTTAGGAAAACGCAGTGCTGCTATTGAATAGGCGCAGGTGACTATACATTTTAGCGGGTGGAAAACACGGGCAAGCAATTGGGGCGATTAGTCACCCCAAAGAATCGGTGATTGGTCACCAGGCGAAAAAATCTCTCTGAATCTTACCGTGTGGACTAGCCCTAAAGTTGTTCTTCACCCTTGCGTCAACTTTTAGTATGATGTAGAGCAGTGATCCCCAACCAGTAGCTCGTGAGCACCATGTTGCTCTCCAACCACTTGGATGTTGCTCTCGGTGTCCTCAAAGCAGGCGATTATTTTTGAATTTCAGGTTTGGAAGTAAGTTTTAATTGCATAAAAACTAAGTATAGTACCAAGCAGAGCCTCCTGTAGGCTGCTAGTCCACATCCCTTATTTAGCGCCCCAAGAGACTTTTTAATGCTTGTGTTGCTCCCCAACCCTTTTTACATTTGAATGTGGCTCACAAGTAGTGACGGGCAAATTTCATGCGTTTCGCTTCGCCGAAAAATTCGCGAATTTATTCACGAAACGAGTCGCGCGTCGTTTAGGCCTCTAAAGGAGAAGAACCCTTTTAAAATTGTATTTGTAAGTAAAATTCTGGGAAAAATCCATCTACTGCTGCTTTTTCTGGAACCTGTGTAATCCATAAACTAATCCAGTTCCTCTAGACACCTTGTGATGTTCTTTTAGTAATCTACTTTACCACTCAATAATGAATTCACATACGTTTTCTGTGGCTCTTGTAATCCCAAATGACTTAATGGAGAACTAAAGCCTAAAGTAGCTTGAAACATTGTAGAATTTGTTGTGCTTGTGTACCAGCCCAAGGCAACCACAGCCCTTTAGCAGTAAAGATCTGTGTCTCCCCAGTAGATGCCCCAGTAGCTCCCCATCTTCTTTTCTGCTGATTCACTGATTCACATGCTCTGTGCTGCTGTCACTTACTGAGCTTAGGGACCCACTCACAATATACAGTACACATAGAATAGAAATGTCACAGTATAAGGCTGATTAGTAATTAATACAGATAATTACTACATGGCAGCACAGAAACCAGTGCAACTAGCATCAGAATTTAATAATTACAGCGCTACGAAATAAGTTGGTGCTATAGAAATACATGTTAATAATGATAATAATAATCAGCCCTGTAGCATCAGTTTATATTACAGGCGAACCTCATTTTCTGCTGGATAATTAGTGACGACCCCTAAGCTTAGCTTCTCAACAGCTGCTCAGAGCCCACTGAGCATGTGAGTGTCACAGACACTTTCCAAGATGGTGACCCCCTGTGACAAGTTTGAAGTCCTCCTGGATCATTGCTGCTATTGACAAGCTGAAACTTTAGGCTGACGCAATAAATTCAGTATATAAAATATGACATTTTTAGCAACATTAAATGTAATTTAGTTCTCCTTTAATAAGTATCATCCACCACAAAGCACTCTATTCTGTGATTATAAAGTAATGCCAATTGTAGATTTGGAAGGAGCATAGACTATGGCATTTGCTGGAATGAGGGGCTGACAGAATAGGGAAGACAAAGAAAGAGAAAGAGTAAGATGATGGAGCAATACAGAGACATGGGTGGGAATAATGTTTGTGATGGAATAAAGGGAGACAGAGTTTGAGAGACTACTTGGAAGTCATTTGTTTGGCAAAAAATATGGTCGTTTGAAAATCCACATAAAGAATAAGGGGCCAAAGGCCAAGCCAGTGTTGGCTAGTACCTGAGGACCTTGCGGTAGAGAACTCTGAATTACAACTATATCGGTACTGTAGTGTTTCTGCCCTAACTGCGGTGTTTTATATTGAGTATAACATTACAGCCATGGGTAATAAAGAGCAGTGAGTCTACTGGTTTGGGGTTTTCAGTTGCTGTTTTTACATTTCCTTAAAGACGTGGCTAAATTATTTCACACCCTGCTTGGTCTCCTGGAATCAAACACATTC
>CM044447.1:107093731-107125508 GCA_024363595.1 Xenopus borealis | reverse complement strand
TTCCTTTGATTTCAATGCAAGCTTATGACCGCAGAGCTACTTTTATTGAAAGGGAATGCTAATACAATGATACATTCTTCTATGCCTATTCTAGTACAGGTATGAGATCTGACATCCATAAGGCTCTGAATTACAAGATGTCCTGAATACATTTTTTAAAAACAACTCCCCTTTTCTCTGTAATGATAAGGCAACTAAGCTGCATGGATCCATATTGGTGGCAAAACAATACAATTGGGTTTTCCATGATTTCATGATTTTAAAGGACAAGGAAAGGCAAAAAAATTAAATCCTATTTTTTACATTCTTTAATGAAAAAGAAACCTATCTCCAGTATACTGTGATTAAAAAAATGTGTACCATTTTTATAAGAAACCTGACTATATGCAGTAAAATTCTCCATTCATTTAGTGCTGTGGATAGGAATTGTCAGACGGTTCCTTAATGCTGGACAGGGAAACAATCATACTTATGAACAGCAGGGGGAGCCCCCATCTTACTTCCCAGCCATGCAGAACTCAAGCAGCTTTGTTTGCTTCTGTTTTGCTAATTTATGACGATCCCTAAGCAGCCCAGGCCGCACTGAGCATGTGCAGTGTCTTGGTCTTGCAAAGATGTATAACAAAGTTACAAGATGACAGCCCCCTGTGACCAACTTTGAAATCATAAATCATTTGTTTGATTAGGCTTGTGGTGCAGTAAGTTCATGTTTATGTTTAGTATACAAAATACAGCATTTCTAGCCGTATTCTATTTTACACTTTCCTTGTCCTTTAAGGTGTGGAGATCCAAACTGCAGAAAAATCCCAAGCATTCCAAATAAAAGATCCCATACCTGTATGGATAGAGTATATTATTCATTTGTTCTAGGGTTAACAAACTTCCACAACCACTATCCACAAACATATTCCAAATTAAATGTCCAACCATAGAGCTGTAATTGTGAAACAGACCCAAGAAATAACTTTGCAGATTGTAAACTATCTTAGTAATTCAAGGGTCCTGTTATTTTTAGGGTAATAGAAACCGTGGTATTTCATGAAAATCTTATATTAAAGGGACAGTGTGCCTCTTTTCAGCATGAGTGCCATGCTTTTCTATTGTATTAATCACAAAAACATCTATGGTTTCTGTTTTCTGAGCTAAAGAAGGAAAGCAGGGACATTAAAACTACTCCATGTGTAATCCTTGCAAGGTATTGTACAGGTATTGGATCTTTAAACCCATTATGATTTTCAAGTAGATTTAAGGTATGAATTTCCAAATTATGGAAATATCCATTATCCTGCAAACTCAAGATCCCAAGCATTCTGGATAATAGGTCCCATACCTGTATTATATTACCAATATACAGCTCCGTATATATTCACCTTTTTTGTGGCTTTTGTTTTATAGCATCAGCAGGGGGGGAGTATCAGTGCACTGGTAGTCTAATTATCTAACTCGCAAGGGCCAAACATGGAGTAGCTTGAACTAACCCATTTAGCTCAAAAAATAAAAACCATAGATTTTTCTGTGATTAAATCCACCTTTCTTACAAAAATATGCCGGTAGAGAAAATGTTATGTATCATATGCCTAAGTCTAGTGCCTATAACTTTAGCCTGGGCCATTGCTTCACTGGCAGGCTGCACTCAATGAGCTCCTTATCACCTCCCACAAGAGGCGAGGCCATGTGGTCAGGGTGGCCACCTTTTCCAGAAACAAATACCGGCCTTCCTATATATTTAGCTTTTTTCCCCTATTAATAACATTGGGACCAACCATCGAAAATACCGGCCGGGTTGCAACCCTACCTGTGGTCCTACTGACCTGCTCTGATGCATTGTGGGAAAACTTGTGTAATAGTGTTTATGGCAAGATTCTGGATGTGAATAGGCAGCAGAATTTCCTTGAAGAGACGGATGGATGGGTTACTTTTTCGGCGGGACCATAGGAACGTTCAAGTCACACCGAATATTACGATATTCATATAACATATAATATTTAAAACGTTTAGTTCCTGCGCATGAACGGAGAACTTAACAATAGGAAACAAGCCAAAGGAATAGCAAACATTGTGGCATCTAGTAATTATGCAGTCCTTTTCAGAGCCAAGATGGCTGCCTCCTGCTGACGTGGGGTGCGCTCCTCGGCCACGGGAAAAAGGGTTCGGGTTTATGTTTTCACATTATTTGTACTTAATAAACACAACAGTTCAATCTTCTTCCATGTATTTCTCCATTTCCCTGAGCTTTTTCACAAACTCCTGCGCCTCCTTGTCCATTCGCCCATCCACCATTTTCAGTATTGATTTCACTAGAACGCAAGAGAACATATGTAGAGAACAGATTCACTGATATCGAATCACTGTACACTGACCAGAAATTGATGATTCAAGAAACAGAAAGGAACCAAGAAGCAAGGGATGACAGAACAATAAAAGAACACAAACTATTGATACATAGGAGAATTATCCAGTTAACCTCTTACCATTGGCCTTTGGTCTTGTTAGTTTTAATACTGTCGGCTGGACATTTTTCACCCCTCCAGTGATGTGGGGCCTGTTTAATCCATATATCATGTTCATGGGCAGGACAGCCTCACCAGCAAAATCATTTGTGGAAAGCCAATCGTGATCCATCACTGTAAAGACGATGCAGGCGGACTTCCTCCGGCATTGCTCCGATGAAACTGAGCTGTAAAGGAATGGGAATAATGCACCAGGCCATGCTATAGTTATATATTGATTTTGTCTTTTTTTCTTTCTTATTGGCGTCACCCAACCATAAGCAGATTAAAATGTAATCATTTGTGTTGGAGAGGTACTTACAAATAAAAGAGTTCATCGTACACCGGGTGCAGAGTCTTGGGTTTAACTTGTGTCCGTTGGCATTTCACCAGTGGGAAGATGTGATGAGGACAGAGCTCAATAATGACAAATGGGTCGCTCAGGCCTGCAAAGAGATGGACGTGATTATTTGAATTCAATGAAATGACACTGCAGCTTCTGCTCTGTACTGAGTTCTCCGTCTGCAGTGTCACCTTTATTGGCATCCTGTCTTCGTGCAGCTTATTACATTTACATTAAGCTACTAAGGACATAACAAAAGGACTAGAAACTCTGTATGTAGCCTAGTAAATCAGCTGCCGCACAAATAGTAACACAGTACATCAGTCCTCCAGTCCAACACTGTCAGGAAGAAGTGGGACGTGGTCTATGAAACTGGAATTTTACCCGTTACAAGCATCAGCCCATAAAAATGAATGCTGACGTGCACGAGGCACAAGCTAGGCGATATGTAAGACACATTTATTCAGCAAATTAGTCACCGTTTGCATCAAGTGCAATGAGGTCCGCTGCGTGTAGAACTTCCACGTAGAGTTTTTGTTCGGAGGATTCATAGTAACACTTGACATTTAATCGCCCATACTTGCTCTGCTCAGATGACCTCTGTAAGGCAAAATAAATATAAGTGATGAGAGGGAAGCAATACAGGATCACCGGCCCATGGTGCAAAAAGAAGGGCTGCATGGTAGCAATGTACCTGTTCCTTTATGTTGTCCAGGTAGTACTTCTCAATGAGCTCACTTGTAGAGCATTTATTCAAACGCAACTCTTGCTCTAAGAACTGGGCAGAAGAAAAGGAGATGAATGGAGGCTGCTTTTGGGCACAAATGCTGATTTTCAGCCACAAATCCATATCTACCAATGAGGGGAAAGACATGGGGGAAAAACGGCGAACATGATATAAAATTGTCGATGACACTTTCGGGTGCAATTCACTAACCAAATGTAGTTCAATGTTGCAACCAATCAGAATTTTGCTTTCATTCAACTTACTTCAGCTGATCAGAACTAATGGCTAGTTTCTAAGTGGTTGACTCCTGCAAATAGTGTGGTATACAAAGTGTATTGGGTATGAAGATGGGGACAGAAGATCAGATCCAGTAATAATCAGTGGTCTGATCCTATCTCTGAGTTGCACATGAAGCCTAAACCTCATACAGATGAACATGCACAACTGAAACACTCAGAATATACAAAAACAAAAGTGCTAAAGAGACATTTACCCTATAATCTCCATTTCTCAGGGATTCCAGCGCCAGGCCCTGTCCCTCAGCATGGAAAAAGTCCACTAGAGCCTGCACAGATAAATAGAGTGTTGGGCAAGGCACTATCATTTCACTTCTTATGATACAAATACATGTGACCTTCGTTTTAATACAGAGTTCATTTCTTCTGTGCTTATGTTTTACGCATAAAGGAATCTTATACAATGAAGCCTCTTTGCTACAAAGGTGCTCTACCAATTCTTTACACACAATTTCTAAAAACCAAAAAAAAAAAGACCCTTATAAAACAAGAGCAGCAGTGTAGGGATTTCAAAAACAGTGGTGGGCATTTGCACTTGCACATTTGCCATAATAAGTTTTCGGTGTGTCAAATACAGGTGCTGTATTGTTCCAATGTCTTACAATGGCCCACCATGAATATACTGTATGTAAAATGCTCAGTGTAGGAGGGTTACATAAACCAAGGGAACAATCTATTTCATATCATAAAAATAAACCATACGTGTTTCCACCCCATAAAAAGGGGTCTTCCTCAGGAGTAGAAAACAGAAACAAATGCAGACCTTACTCTCCAAGGTGCAGAGTATACTTTTTGGTACAAGTCGTCATATTATTTACCCACAATGAAACATTAAAATTCGTGCAAATACCCATGCCCTTCAGCGCAAATTAGAAGCAATCGGAAAGAAAATGTTTGTTGTTGGGATGTTGTAATTTCCAGCATCAAAATGACATTTGCTGCCCAATTCTTAAGGTGCAAGTTCTGCACTTGGCGATTGTAAATGAGCCCTATAACGTGTGGATGCTCTTCAATTTACTGCGGCGCATGATAATGCCCCCAAAGCCCACTAAACGCTCCCTTTCTTCTACTCACAGAACTTAATCAGCTTGAGATAAAGCCAAATTAAACAGCGCTGTCACATTTCATCCTTGGCTTATGATATAATTGGAATCAGTGCAATTCAGTGGCTCCCAGGGCTCATGTCTTCATTATTCCGTGCCACTATATTATATGCTTCTAATTAAGGATAAAACTGTCAGGATTAAACGTAAAGTTTAACAACCAGAGTGCAACACATGCACGTATGAATAATATCACAATTCGTTTTATGTGTTTGCACTTGGGGGAAAATGGGAATCCTCTAAATATATTATTTTACTGAGCACTTCTCAGTGTAGAAATACACATATAAGGGCACAGACACACTAGTAGATTCAGGGAGATTAGTTGCCCGACAACACATCTTCTCTTCTTCGGGGTGACTAATCTCCCTGAGCTGCGTCCCTGTCGGCAAGAATGTAAATGGCAGGCGGGATGGCACTCGGAGCATTTCGTTTTCCGAAGTTGCCTTACAAGGTTTACATTCTAGCAGGCGAGAATGCAGTTCAGGGAGATTAGTTGCCCGACAACACATCTTCTCTTCTTCGGGGTGACTAATCTCCCTGAGCTGTGTCCCTGTCAGCAAGAATGTAAATGGCAGGTGGGATGGCACTCGGAGCATTTCGTTTTCCGAAGTTGCCTTACAAGCAGGGGCGTAACTACAGAGGAAGCAGACCCTGCGGCTGCAGGGGGGCCCAGGAGGAATAGGGGGCCCATTAGGCCCTACTTAATGAGCAATTTCAATATAAAGTGGTAAAACAGGACAACCTCTGGATATTTTGGGGGCCCTAAAATAAATTTGCGGTGGGGCCCAGTAACATCTAGTTACACCACTGCTTACAAGGTTTACATTCTAGCAGGCGGGAATGCAGTTCAGGGAGATTAGTTGCCCTGAAGAAGAGGAGATTTGTCATAGGGCAACTAATCTACTCAAATCTGCTCGGGTGTCTCTGCCCTAAAGGAAGAGAAAATATTTGGTGATCAAGGAATTTTTCCCCAGGTCTCGTGAAACCCTGGCCATTTCTACAGCCAATGTAACTGTCAGGGGTTGCTTGGAGCAAGATAAGACTACATTGCCGTTATATAATTTGACACTAATCAGATCATCTCATTGTTGGGAGAGTAGGTTCAGGATGTCGGGTTTTTGTTGGTCCAAGTATAGGATCTGTTATCTGGAAACCTGTTATCCAGAAAGCTCAGAATTATGGAAAGGCCATCTCCACGGACTCTAATAAAATGATTCAAAATGTTAATACATATTTCCTTTTTCTCTGTAATAATGAAACCTTATGCTTGACCTCAAATAAGTTACAATTAATGCTTATTGGAGGCAAAACAATAGTGTTAAAATTTTGAAGACTTAAAAGGGAGATCTCTACTTATAGTAAAGTCCCCTCATCCAGAAAACCCCAGGTCTCAAGCATTCTGGATAACAGGTCCAATACCTGTACTCTCTGAGATGAAGAATGCATTTTAGCTCTCCAAGCTCCTCCAGCCAGAAAAAGGTTAATTGTCAGCAGGTATCACTTATTCCACTGCAGTAAATATTGTAGCAGTGATAGGAGCTGTCACATTGGCCTCCAAGCAGCTTTTCTCCATCATCTTAATGCCCAACGCAACACCTTCTGTTTCCCTGTAAACATGCTAATTAGGATGTATTTTCTGTCTGGCTGCATCCAGCTCAAAGGAAAGGTTATACTGTGGCAACAATTAGAAAGAAACTGCTGTAAAATCACTAGGTTGTAGCTTCTGTCCTTACTCGCGATGTTGGAACCAGACACATAGAAGAGGAGATTATGGCGAGAGCTAGATAATAACTAATGGCGGTGCTCCCCGAAGACCCAATTTATAATCAGCAAACCCCCCCTGAGACATTTGGAATAATGAGGCATAGTGAAATTAGATTATTCTTAACATGGAATTGTTGCTATCATAACGGGGAATAAACACAACTGAAACATGACTTTGGTGTCAGCCACATGAAATGACAGTAATTCACAAATGTGCCCTTTATTCTGCATAATAATAAAAAACAACAAGTTAATACGATAACTTGCTCCCAACTTGTGCATTTAAATGACATGCAAATTAGGGGACAGGTGTGTGGACATCTTTGTTCCTCCCCTCGACTGCCCTTCGTGGATTAAACATGGCCTAATGCAGGTCCCTGTGATCCCAAAAAGATACTTATACAATGTATGAAACGTTCCAAAAATGTCTAATTGTCTAATTCTAATGTCCAATTTTCACACTTTGTACACTGCATTGTAGTGACCCCTCCCGCACTTGCACCCAGGGTCTTGCAGCCATAGGGCAGGCAGTAAGTACAGGGATCCTTTGCGGCCTGCAGCTGCCTCTGCTCCCTAAATTGTGCCTTTATTATTTTTTAAATTTTGATGTATTTTTCCCTGATGAAGACCACTTTGTGGTCCAAGCGCGTAGGGCCAGTTTTTGTATGATTTTGGCTTATAATAAATTTTGACCTTTTGTTTTCTGGAAATAGAGTGTGCAAGCTCTCTTTTTCATTTTGTATCTGTATCTTATCTGTGTTTTGGAGATTTTAAATGGGCAGCCTCCAATGGATAAGCGCCTCTTCATTTTCTAGTCTACCAGTGGTGGAATAATTAGATGGGGGCCCCTAGGTTACATCCATAGGTCCCCCTTCTAGGGTCTGGGTGTGTGCAGATTAGGCAGACATGCACCCAATTCTCTACATTGGGTCGGGTTTGGAACACGCCAGGGACGTCACTGTATCTGCATGTGGGTGCCGACTGGATCCAAATTACCCGACTGGAATATGAATAGGAGAGGCCTGAATAGAAAGTTGAGTAATAAAATGTAGCAATAACAATAGATTTGTAGCCTTACAGAGCATTTTTTTAGATGGGGTCAGTGACCCCTATTTGAAAGCTGGAAAGAGTCAGAAGAAGAAGGGAAATTATTGAAAAAAATGAGGATCAGTTGAAAAGTTGCATTGAATTGGCCTTTCTATAACATACTAAAAGTTACATCAAAGGTGAACCACCCATTTAATTTGGCGCTAAGTCTAAAGGTGGCCACAGCCAGGGAGATCCGCTCGTTTGGCGAAATCGCCAAACGAGCGGATCTCTCTCCGATATGCCCACATTGAGGTGGGGCAATATTGGGTTGATCCGTTGGGCCCTAGGAGGCAATCCGGGCGGTTGGATTGTGGGACCGCATACACGCAGAGATGCGCCGGTGATCTGACTGGGTTATTTAACCTGCCCGATCGAGATCTGGTCGACTCTGATAGGGGAAGCCCGTCGGATGGCCCCACACACGGGCCACTAAGCTGGCGTCTGTCAGCAGCTTTTATTGGCCCTTGTATGGGGGCCAGATTTACTAAAGGGTGAAGTGGGAAACACTAGCGAATACTTAATACACTTGCATTGTATATGCTTATTTAATTACTGTTAGAGTGAATAATTACTTCTTCAGTGAATATATTGAGTGTCATTTGTCATTTTTATTTACGTGAAGTATTTAAAGAAATAGAGCTCATGTATTATTGAGTGATAGACTATACAGTAATATCAAAAGCCATTATGCTATATACTATTATGCTTATAATGTATAACACAAAACAGCTAATATATGAGTGACGGCTTACCTCCAGTGTATAATAAAACCTTCCATAGAATTCCACTGAGACGCCCCTGTTGGACTCCACAGCGTCGATAATGAATTTCAGCAGAAGCCACCAAAGTGCATCAAGGACCCTGAGGGAGATTAACATTATAAAACCTCTGTAGAGTGTATGAAGCCACACACAGTCACAGTTTATTGGCAATGTGCCTGGGCCCCAGCTCAGATATGGGAACTGAGAAACCGATCTGCAGTCAGAGGATTTAGGGGGCATTTCTTGTCCCTCTAAGGGCAGATCAAATACAACTGATTTAAATTAACATGATTTATTAAGAGATTAATATGTGATACATTTGTCCAGTGGGGTAAATGATGACCTATGGGTCTCAGTGCAATATTTCATGCAGGGCCCACTACACTGTCTATTATTATACGCTCCCCTGGGGTATCATACCACACCCCTAAAGTGAACCAATAAGTCCCTAAATATGACTCCTTAAATAAGATTTATGTGGAAGTTGGCATGGTTCATAATGGCCTAAAATGTGACAATTTTTACATTTCAAATATTTACATAAACCCAGAATGAGAAGTAATGCCAGTTGCAGACCATAGGATCCCTAGACAGGCCCACACCCTAATAGGTTCAAGAGAATGACCCAGCTCGGGAAAGCCGTGCATCAGAATTGACGTCCAGCTGCTTTTCTTCTGGGCCCTAAATCTCTAGCAATGTTTACTAAACAGGGGCATGCATGCAGGACCAAATGGCATCCAATCTACATTTTGGTGGTCAGCACTGTGCAGTAATTGAACAAACAAACCCAGCTCCACAACTCTTTGTGCCTTTCTTGTGGACCTGGTTACTGAGGTTGGAGAGATTGGAGAGATTATCTAGTACAAAAGCACTATGGTCTATCACTGGCTTCACTTCTCCTTTAAACATATTTTTTTTAAAGCACTGTAAATCCACTACGGCTGCTCTTCTGATGTTTGATTTAAATGGAATATCAGCTAGTGAAAACTGCACAGGACCCTGTGCTAAGGTCTATTGCTTGTAGCGAAGATCCTCATCCGAGAATCCTTTTATATCTGTAATTATGTTTAGGACAGCTGCTTCGGAATCTAGGGAGCCCAATGGGACAGTTGTATGGATGCTTATATACTCGCTAGAATTTGCAGGTATAATTGTCTATGTCTTCACAGCAGCTGGACGAAGCTTAAAGATTTCCATTCCAACATCGACTCCAAAATGGGAATAAAGTGCAATTCTGGGATTCTCCTATAATCACAATACCGATCCACGGCACATGCCTGTGTAACTGCAGCCGTTTGATTAAAGAGCCAAATAATAAGCCACACATTATCCCTTTATGTCCCACCTGTGTAGGTTTTCTTTCACCAAGGTTTCGTTCAGTATAATTAATTTGTCGTCGAGATATTTCATTAGAGGAGACACCGCCTGGAACAGATCACAAGCCATATGTCGGTGATTAAAATGACAGATAAATTATAAATGTTTGAACGTGTGAGCAGTAAAAGTCCTAACTGATTATGATTATCATTGTAATTATGCTCATATTTGTTGAGTTCTTCATAAACACGATGGCAATCACACTGATGGCGCTCTAAAAATACACTACAATATTAGGCTTGCTGACAGATAGCACAATAAGGGTGACATTTTTATTGCAGCTACACACACCCTATTCTTCAAGCTTTATCTATCAGGGCCTAGCTACAAACCCCCAGTATGCCAAGGGAATATGGATTGAGATATTTATTTGCAAAATAGTCACATATGTCCATTGAATGTGGTCAGCAGCCCTAGAACCCTTCATCTTAGGCTGTATATTAGTGTAATGCTTCAATGAGCTCAGACAAAGCCTGCACTCAGCACTGTGCATTCTGCTATAACACACAAAAGCTATTAATAACGTGTAAATATATTATTTTGAAGGGGGAGTATTGATGTCATCTGTTATTATCAGTGCTTGGATTTGAATCCAACGTTTACAAAGGTCAGCACTAAATGAAGCTCAGGAAATAGGGGAATTTTATAGTGTAGTAATTCCTTATTGCGTTGTAGTAGCACAACCTCATAAATTCCCAAGTATACCTTTAGTGTAGTTACCCTTTAAAATGGACGGGTACTTACAAATGTTTAAAATAACACGCGCACATCAATAATTTGCAGAAATTGAGCTGTAGAATTTTATTATCAGTGCTAAGATATGTCATGCCACAATGCACCCCAAAATAATATTATAATTTGGGATGCACCGAATCCAGGATTCGGTTTGGGATTCGGCCTTTTTCAGCAGGATTCGGATTTGGACCGAATCCTTCTGCCTGGCTGAACCGAGTCCAAATTTGCATATGCAAATCAGGGCCACGGAGGGAAATCATAAGACTTTTTGGCACAAACCAAGGAAAACATGTTTTCCCCTTTGCATATGCAAATTAGGGTTCGGATTCGGTTCGGTATTCGGCCGAATCTTTCAGGAAGGATTTGGGGGTTTGGCCAAATCCAAAATAGTGGATTCAGTGCATTCCTAATTATAATGGAAGTCACCTTGATGCTCCATTGTTCCACTGGCCTCACAAGGACAACATCACAACAGATATCACTTTGTAAGTATGACCCACCTACACAAAGCATGTTAAAGTGTTAAGGGGTTTTTCACCTTTAAATCAACTTTCAGGATGCTGTAGAGAGTGGTATTCTGAGAAAATTTGCAGTTGGTTTTCATTTTTTATTATTTGTCATTTTTGAGTTATTTAGCAGCTCTCTCAGTAATCTAGTTGGTATCAAATTACCCTAGCAACCATGGTTTGATTTCAATAAGATACTAGAATATGAATAGGAGAGGGCCTGAGAAAAATAGTAATAATAAGAGCATTTTTTTTTATTGTTTTTTTTTTTTTAAGATGGGATCAGTGACTCTCATTTGAAAGTTAGTAAGAGTCAGTAGAAGATGCCACATCATTCAAAACTTATATAAAAAAAAGAAATATTAAGGCCAATTGAGAAGCTGCTTAGAATTAACCATTCTATAACATAATAAAAGCCAACTTAAATAATATAAAAAATGATGGAAATTAGGAGGACTCACCTCATCATTCTGAATGGAGTCTGGTGATAGGCTTATGTGCTGTATGTATTTCTTTATATCACCGATCATCTGCACAGACAAAAAAAAAGAAATATCAAGTAAGACAACGTCTGCTATTTTTTTGTTTCCTTTTTTGTTTGATGCTTCTCAAACAGCTTCTCATAACTTATGGCACTATAGGATGCAGGCCCGGACTGGCAATATGTGGGGTATGGGCAAATGCCAGAGGGACTGCTATAAGGTCCCATAGAAAGTCAGTGTTTAGTGGGCTGGTGGGGGCTGTTTGGGCCTCTATGTGGGCTGATTGGGCCTCTGTGTACCTGAAATGCCAGGGCCTATTTTGATTCTCAGTCCAGTCCTGATAGGATGTACCAGAAGGTAGAAACACTCTTCCCATTCTTGGAATTATTATGGCTGCTTATAGGGACTACGTGTTGTAAGACTTGTAGATTCTATATATTTTATAAGGATAATTTATACATTTTATTAAATGGTCCTAACCCATGAGACACAACTCCAACTCAACCTACGAAGCAGCATTTATGAGACTGGGAGGGGGGTAAAAAAAATAAAGCCTCTTGGAAATCTCTAGGTTTACACGAAGCAAATGTAGAAGAGCCATCTAATTTTTGCCGATATTTAAATAAAAAACCGGAACATCTGAAGAATGAACTGATATATTATTTGCATACCTTTTCTGTAAGGTGGGAAATCATGTTTTTGGCTTCCCTTTGCATGTCAATGTCAATGTTTTGAAGCTGAGTGTTCAACGCTTTGTGCACCTGGGGTTTTCCATCTGTCCCAGAGGAAGGCTCCACCGCTATCTCAAGAGGTTTCCAGTCGAGGTCCCTCAGAATGTTGCCCATGAACTTGCGGATGTGCTCGATGTTGTTGAGGACTATGCAGAGCTGATGCAACACATTGGTTTGGGTTTTATTATTCAAATGGCCTGCTCAAAATTGAAGACTAGTGAAAATGACACTGAAACTCCTAGTAAATGACATCAGAGGTAGGTACCGTTCTGTTATTAAACCACACGAAGACCAGATTCTTGACATCAGAGGTTTACAAACTATGAAGCCCCCAAAGCAGTGTATAGAGGGATGCAGTTTGTGTGCAAGATTTGAATACATTAATACTGATTAGCTGTTCTAACAGCCACATTTTAATATGTCTCTAAAGCTGTTATGAACTAAGGGGAATGTTTGGAATTCATAGGGAGTTTTACGTCCAATAAAAACCTAAAATCCTCTGACCATCATAACACAGAAAACGTTACAATTTTATATTATAAAGGATACCACAAATAAACCATCCCTCTTAGTAAACAAGTGCACTGATTGTATTTACCTGCTCAGTAATAAGGGCTTGTCCTACTGTTGACTGGTGACTTTTGTCAACCTTGCGTCTAATTTCTTCTGAGTAATATATTGCAGCTTTACATATATCCTAAGAAAATAAATAAGAAGGAAGTGTTAATATGTTTGTTAATCAAAGTGCAGGGCTGGGCCAACTGGGGAGCCCATGGCCTGTGGCAGTGGGGAAATAGCCTAAATGTCAATATATTTAGGAACAGTGCCGGTCTTAAGCACATTGGACCAATTTGGCCCAATTGGGCCCAGCTCTTATGGGGGCACCGCTCCAGTGTGAGCTCTGATTCTTATATCCTTAATCCCCCAGTAGCCCAGACTACCCCTAATCCAGATTGGCCCAGCCTGCTCAGACCTGATTGGCCCAGGCCACAGCTGAACCTGATTAGCCCAGCCCACCCCCAAACCCAATTCAACCAGCCCACACAAAACCCAATTGGCCCAAATAACAAGTGAAATGCATTATTGTTGTTTATTTAATTCATAGTGCTGCACCAACACAGTTTACAGTGGTAACCAAAATATGCACTTTTTTTAGAGCACAAAAAAGTGAGGGAACATTTTCTCCCAGTTGCCCAGCCTGCCCCATCCCCAACTGGCAGCCATCACTTGGACATAGGGGAAAGCAGTCACTATTTGCCCATCCAGCTCTGTGACCCTGTGACAGACAGCAAAGTTCCTTCTAGGGGGCCCTGCCAAAATGGTTCCAATTGGGCCCCGCACTTGGTACGACCATCCCTGTTTAGGAAGAATGCCAATTTGCTCTCTTAGATATCCCTGAAACCCAACGGAAGCAGAATGCAGCACTCACAGGAATTGTTTATTGGACTTGACGTTTCGATCCCCCAGGTAGGGTGAGATTTGGGGTGAAAACATAGTTGATGTCTTTTTCTATATGTATTACTTGACCACGAGCTAAGAGAGGAGTCCTAAACAAACATTGGCCCTCCAATGGGGACTTGAACCAGAAATGGCTGACAACTACTGTTATATAGTAAGTAAAGCCTTAACCTTTATAACATACTTTCCAGGTTGATTTGCAATTGATGACTATCATCTTGATGAACAGGAATTGTTTATCAATATTGATGATTGATGAAGAATGATTTATGTTGATTAGATCCTTTGAAGGAGAAGGAAATGTTAAAACTAAGTAAGCTTTATCAGAAAGGTGAGCATATCTAAATCCCTCAAAGTGATGCTGTTCCGAGTCCACTGTCGAAAGAAACTCTGCACTTCTGTCCTATTGTGTACATATGGGCTGCTGTATCAGACTTCCTGTTTTCAGCCTAAACCTCCAGGGCATGAGCATGCTCCGTTTGCTCCTCTCTACCTACCCATGTCCCTCCTCTCTCTTCCCCTTCCTGCTGTAATCTGAGTGAGCAGGGAGAGACACAGACAGGAAGTGATGTCACAACAAGGTAATATGGCAGCAGCTATCCTAAACATACTCAGGCATGGTAAAGCATTCTACAGAATCAATATAGCATTCTAGTTTGCACTGTTGTGGTTGATCTATTGGCAATAATCTGCCTCAGTAGCTTTCCTTCTTCTTTAAAGGATGCAAAAACTAGCCCATTGTAGAACATAAATTATAGGTTACACGTTTATTAGTTGATAACTCTAAACATGTGCATTTCTAAAGCATATAGCAAGGGTTTTAAGGTTTACCTGTCCATTTAACATGCAAACTTTTTGTATCAGCAAATTTTTTTTTTTTGCTTACATCAGAAAGTTGAGTTAAAAACACAAAAGCCTCAGCGGAGTCGGGCCATGCAAGCTGTGCCCAGAATTCTTTGATTTGTGAGAAGCAGATTGTGACATCGACTGCAGAACTGCTGTGCTTGGAAAGCGAGTCTACATATTCAAGCTGTGAAAACAAGATCAAAATTGAGATTTGCTGTGCACTAATGATGTAAGTAAATTGCACAAGCTGCAGGATGTATATGAACAAACACTAAAACCATTTACCTAATCAGGAAAGATTTTTAGCCGCTACATAATGCCTTCAATTACCTTCTAAAATCTTAAGAATAGCACACTGCCTCCATATAGTCACACTGTTGTTATTTTTAATCACTGCTGCTTTCACTTTACCATAAACTGCCACCTCTAGTAGATAAAGAATATAAAGAATAAGTCAACTTCTGGGGTAGTTTAAACAACTTTTTAAAAAAATTATTTTTTTTTTAAATTGAAAATAAATCAAGTTTTGTCTTACCCCAAAATCTTGTGTATGTACCAAAATGGGAGACCTAATGTCCAGGCCAATCACAAGCTACACATTTATAGACCATGAGGAGGGAGTGGGAATGTGCTGAATGGAAAGTGAATTATCTGTCTCAGGCACAGAGGCAGGGCAGGCAATATATGACTGACAGTCCAGATGTTGAAATACCTTTATAACGGGTATGGGTGTTTTAATAAAGAAAAGATTTGGGGTTTCATGTTTAATTTGCAAAGGACTATACAGCTTCCAATGTGTGATTGACAGGTCCTGTTTTAGTCCCTATGCTGGCAAATGACACTGCAGGGTACTAAGCCTCCTGGTCTCCTTGTTGAAGCTTTTGACTGCTCTACTAACTACCCTGATCCTATCTCTTTATAAGTGAGCAGTTACAGATCTTTATCCTACTGGGGCCAACCTCTATCTCAGGCTCTCCAGCAACTATTCCCTCCAGCAAGTGGGGTCCAAAGAGACCAGGCATATGATGGCATCCCCCTTTTTTAAGACTAGATAAACCAACACCTCTGGACAACTACAGAACTCTCAAGGAACACATTTACCTGGAAAATATGGGACCAATTCCCCAGCCCATTTTTGAACTAATCCCAACCTTTGGCTGTATAGACCCTTATGATTAAAATAAAGGTGAGCAAAAACTTTACCCTCCTGCATTTACATAGAACAGACACATTGAGGCATTGCTTTACCAGGATTATACTGAATTCACATCAGTCCATGACCCAGTGGAGTTTACAATCTAATCTCCTTATTCCATTTACACACACTATAGTCAATTTTACATTAAATTCACCTTCCAAACACTTTTTTCTGTTCAGTTGTTCAGGTTTTCTCCATAAATAAAGGTATTACTGGGTTCCACATCAAATTATTTTTCAGGCCCCTAAAATGTCTAGAGGTTGACCTGTTTTACTAGTATTTATTGAAATTATGTATGAATTAGGGCCTCATGGGGCCCCTATACCTACGAAGCCTCAGAGTCTGCTTCCTCTGTCCCCCTGCCTGCTTGAATGTTTTCTGAGTGTGGGAGGAATCATCATGTTACAATGGTCACATGATACTAACGTATAATATTTTGACCTTAGGAACAGGATTTTTCAGTTGTTCCTGATACATTTAGAGCTTACCTACAGTATATATTAAAGAAATACTCTGGCCAGTACATGAGAAAATGACACTCTCAAATCCAGTGGAATTTGCGTAGTCCAATATCCATGCAATGGAACGTATAGCAAGGGAAAAAGCACCAATGGTAAAAACATTTTCGCAACTAGGTGGCAGTAAAATCCCAACGCCAAAAAAAGACACATACTAGACAAAAAAACAAAACATGTTGTGGATAAACAGATGCATAAAAAAGATGGATGATAGATATTAAAGGTAGTCAGTTCTTGACCCGGGGGTAAAATGAGGCACATCTTGTAGCAGGGTATATGTGAACACTGTCAACAGAAAATCAGAATATGTCTGTGACGTTATCATAAATAATAATAATAATATTAATACCTTATCCATGTCCACCGCTTTCTGAATCCTTTCACATGTTTTTTCATGGATAGTTATTAGCCAAGTATGAATCGAGACTTTGAACAGTTCGTGGAATCCCGACAGAGCCAGGGATTTATTGTCTCTGCGAGGAAAGTTTTAAGTATGAGAATAGTTCCACACAGTTCTTATTACAGACCATGATATAACCTTAATGGCAATAAGTAATGTTACTTATTCATTAGGATACTGTACCAACTTAGGGGCAGATTTACTAAGGGTCGAATTTCGAATCCAAAAAAAATTCGAAATTCGACCAGTGAATAGTGGGGATTTATTAGCGCAATTCGATAGTACAAACAATCGAATAGGGAAAATTATTAGAATCGAATAGAATAGAATATTCGAACGATTTTTAGAGATCGATAGAATTTTTCAAACTCGATCTTAGGGAATGATCCCCATTTCAGTAGGTTTAATCTGGCGAAGTAGGTGATCAAATTTAAATTTAAAGGGGAAGTATTCGACCATCGAATTTTTGAATATTCGAATAAAATTAAATTTGAATATTCGAATTCGAATAATCGATGGTCGAATTTGGTTGAATTTGCCTAATTTGCATAATTGAATTAGAATCTTTTAGAAAATTCGATCGAATATTCGAATACCTCATGTGAATATATGTAAATTTAGTAAATCTCCCCCTTAGTGTTAAAAGGAGCCCTCCGGGATCATGTGGAATCCATATTTTATGGGCCCCCTAATGGTGGTAGGGGAACAATACCTTGTTTATTTACAGCTTCTATACTATATAGAGACCTTCTATACTACCCAAATAACCATTTTCCAGAATATTCCCAGGTCAGTAGCATGTGTAATAATAATGATACATTATAGAGGCATGGTGGTGATTTTCATTAGTGGAACAATATCTAAAACACTAATGAATGTTAATGGGTATAGCCTAATTAAATACTTTGCTACTGGAAAAATGACAGAAGCACACGGGGTGCACAAAACTCTTCTGTCTCGAGTTGAATGAGCAAATCAGTGCTAATGGCTTACAAATAATGATCTAACGATGCTTCACTGAGACTCATTAATTAATGCCCTTTCTGCTGTAATACTTTTGCATCGGTTTCATGCACGTTCTTTCCAATGGATGGTGATGCATAAACAACTGTGGTTTTCAGCGTTTCATTTTGGCATGACATTTAGAGAAAAGGAGACTTGTTGCATCCAACAGAATGATGTCTTGGCACAGCGGTGTCACATGGAACAGATGCAACATTCGGCTGAATTCAAGCGGCACAGCTGACAGCTCCACTGACTGGAATATGGATTTGAAACCGACCAAGAATTTAAAGTCTCATGTCAACTTTATCACACAGGGGCTTCTGCAAAATGTGACATAGAAAAATTCTCATAATATCATCTTCTGCAGAGGAGCCTGTCTGGTGACTTATAAAATCTTTGTAGGTCAAGCAACAGCCAGTTGACATGATAAGGAAGTCTACTTTAGGCATAAAGGTTCCTATTCTGTATTATGGGGTTTGACTATTGTATAATATTGCTCTGGGAATCACACTGGTGTTGGGTGTTGGACACAGGGCCGCCATCAGGGGTGTACTGGGGGGGACAATCCTCCCGGGCCCAGTGGCTACTCTATGCTGAAGTAGGTGCCATGATGAGTAGGAGCCAAGCCGCTGTCGGAAGGTGCCAAGCCTCCAAAAGGAGCTGAGTCGATGACAACGAAAGGAGCTGAGGAAGAAGTAATAACCATTTTTTTTTTAATTTTTAACCCTGGGCACTAAAAGTTTTCATTTATGCTTTTTTTTATTATTTAAACAGGAAAGAAAAGAAGAAAAAAGAAAGTGCAGTTCAGTTTGCCAGTGGAGCCAATTAATAAATAATCAAAATTTCCTGTTGTGTTGTCTTTTCCATATCATTATCATACATTGTTGTACATAAAACAGTCATTAACCTCCTCTCTCTGTCACACATTGGATGGGTAGCCTCCAATTCTAGCCATGGGCGCCAGATTGCCTCAAATTTTTTTGTGCAGCCCTGGGCTATATAAGTTAGTTTTTGACTGGGGAGAGTGTTATTCACCAAAGAACGACAATAATTGAGGGTTGGGGGGGGGTGGGGTGGCAGTGGATTTCCACTGTAAGAGGATAGTATAGCAATTGGAGGTAGCAGAGTTTGGCATAGGATCATAGTCCCAGATCCTCCCAGAAGACACATGCATATATGTGCCTACCTCCTTGTTACATTTTACACATTGGTCTGTAGTCATAGGGTAAAGTTGGAGTAAGATACACTCTATTCAGGAATTGTATTTGTATATATCTGTCTCTGATTGACATGGTGATGTCAGGGACCTGTTTATGCGCATCCACCCACATTTGGCACTCATATTTTTAATTTTATTTGGGCACCATGGTTACCAATGTTTGTTTTTAAAACTTGCCGTGACAATATTGAGGTATGACATGGCAAGATTCAGAATGGCCAAATTAGCATAGAATGAGCCAGCCAATGGAATACAAATCAGCCAGTACAATTAATGCTATGTCTATTACTTTTAGCCCCTGTACTGAACTTAGTTAAACACACAAAATTATTGCTGAATGCCTTGCAACAAGGACAGGCAGCAGTTAGAATGCAGAAATGCAGCAAGTACATGGGGGTACTGGGAGTTGCAGTTCTGCAACAGGTGAACTAATGGATGTATGGTACTAAGATCATTTTGATTCCAAAAACTCACTTACTTTAATGGCAGGTAATCTCTAAACTTCCTCAGCTCGCTGAGAGTAATGTAGAGTTCAAACAATGCCTCCCCAATTGCGTGGGTTATCTGGGGGCTTTCAGGTTCAGTTCCTTTCAGAGCTCCCATTGCAGCGCTCACTTCATCAGCCACCTGTTGTCAACAAATGCCCCCCCCCCCAAAGGTTGTCTTCATTTCATATTTAGGTAATATAGTTCATGAGTGCACTTTATGTAGCATTGTGATTCTAGAAGATATATCACTAGAAATCACATTATATCAATACAGGTATGGGAACTATTATCCAGAATGATCTGGACCTGGAGTTTTCCAGATAATGGATCTTTCTGTAATTTGGATCTTCATACCTTAAGTCTAATAGAAAATCATGGAAACATGAAATAAACCCAATAGGCTGGCTTTACTTCCAATAGGCTGGATTTACTTCCAATACGGATTAATTATATCTCAGTTGGGATTTTATTATTAACATGTATTTATATAGCGCCAACATTGGGATCAAGTACAACTACCGTTTTATTATTAGAGAGAAAAAGGAAAAAGTTTTTAATAATTTGGATTATTTGGATAAAATAGAGTCTATGGGAGATGGCTTCGCCATAATTCAGAGCTTTCTGGATAACGTGTTTCCAAAAAACTCATTCCATCCACTTCAATTCCACATGCTGAAAACCTAATAAAAATCTTACCAGTTTCTCAAGCTGCCGGTATGTGATACTGAAGAAATCCACCTTCACAATACTAAGAAGAAAAACAGATACGCCATATTTTTAGTGCACCCTGCTATTCATTTCACTTGGGTTTTCTTTTTCAATGGAAATGTAAACCCTCAAAAAAAATAAATGATAGGCTGCTTAGAGAGCTGTAGCAATTTACATGAATTATTTTATTTTATATATTGCAAGTAATTCTACATTTTAACACTGCTAATACAATGAACATCAAAGCTTTACAAACATATTATCAGTCTCCTTCATTTAATCTTGGCTGTTAATTCCTTAGCAGAAGGAGTCTCGCCATATCTCCAGATTCTGAAATATACTTCAACAAACAATATAGCAACCGATATCAACCTCATTTCTATACATCTATAAACTTTGTTAAGGAAGGAAGTTTGACCAAATCTCGGAATCTCAAGCCTGAAAACCATGGCTTAAAGGCTAATTAATTATGTTTATTGGTTTTTAGCACGGTCTAATAAAAAATATCTATGCCATGTCTAATTATATCATATGTACTGTACAAACACAAAAGAAAATGTAACTAATTTTGCTAATGCCGTGTCTCTTTACTGTGGTGGGAATGAACGAAAGCCATACTTACTGTATGTGCCTCCTAAATTAGGGCAGCTACCCTATTATTTTATTATTATTATTATCATTATTAATAACATAGAGCGCCAACATATTTTTCAGCTCTGTAATTTATATTTTCCTTACATGCTATACTGCTGCAGCTGTACACAAGAGCTCACATTCCAGCTGCCTGTATCAGGAAACGGTTATTCTCCAGTCCAGTTAGTAGATATGGGGAGATTAGGAAACCTAACTGAGTACAGATAATTGGCAAGACAGAGGTAACGGAAGGTGTTCCAGTGTCCCAGGATGCAAATTCTAACATTTATGGACCTCTCATTTTCTATTGAGAGCAAGCTCATTCCTTATATTTGTTAGCGAGTAGTCTCATTAACAGTCTCTTTATGAGAACAATCAATACAATATATTTTCGATAGGGACTGAGCTCTGGCTGCTACAAAAATAAAGTAGCAGCATGCAATATATTACTTGTGACACCAGCTGATCTTTGCTGGGAGAATTAAATAGCTCTCAATTAAGATGCAAGGATAAATTAGATTTTTTTAATGTCATTGAGGATTATTATAGGGTTGGGGGCCCAGCCTGAAGGCCACTTAGGGTGAGCTTTGAGATGAATGCTTATGTGCCTAATTACAAATTACTCAAATAAAACATTATTCTGATTAATTTTGATCTTTCTATTCATGGTAAGAAAGCAAAACATACATATTCTTCTGTGGGGTGGGGGCCTGGCTGAGTGCTTGTTTTCTTACAGGGGAAGAAGGCCCATGCAAGCATGACGGCCACCGTGTCTTTTAAAATGAATTACAGATGCAGAAACGCCATCGTGATTGTTGTTATTCAGAAATTAACAAGGCAGCAGCATTCTGCTTAACATCATTATGAATTATTGTCACCGTGGTTGGTCTGAAACAATTTCTGCTATCTGACTGCAAGATAAGACCTGTGCTACCTCCCTGGAACCCTTTGTTTACATTGTGTAGGATCTGCATGTTCTTTGGGAATGTAGTGGGACCCAGTTATCCACATATTGTCAACCAAGGCACAGGTGTAGGACCTACCTCACAAACAATCTGTTATACACATTTTGGCTCTTCTCTATATCTTCATGGACAGCATCCGCCAGTCTTCCTAGGCATCTCAGCTGTTCCACTGTATTCTATAAAACAAACACTGCATGCTTGCTACGCGAAGACATAGCCATATCCATGGAGACCTTTTAAAGTACATCAGCAAACAATATATATATCAACCATATTTCTATGTTTCTATAACCTTTGTTAAAGGTTAAGGAGGAAGCTTGACCAAATCACATTTGAAAACCCTAGATTGAAGGCAATTAATGATGGTTAATATTGTTTTTAGCAGGTTATAATTAATGATGTCTATGCCAATGATTAAAATGCTAATTTTATCCCATGTACTGTACAAACACAAAAGTAATGCTCTGTATCTGTGTATTTTGAACATTATCTCATATTGCAATGAGCAAAACAGCAAATAACCTGGGTAATTGTAGGGTAAACAGTATAATAAGTTGTGTATGAATGCTATGCTAATGGAAAGCTAATGCAAAGGCGGCAAACATACCTTTTCCTCTGGTCTCAGGGAGGCGTACATTTTTTCATACCACTCCAGCGTGCCCTTCTGAAAAACATAAATTGAATGAAATGATCCAGGAAAATGATCCCACTCAGCCCCTTTCAGTTCATTGAGAGATAAGGTGAAACCAAAGCATTAACTAAATTGTTGTTGTATACTAAAGGAAGGATAATAGTTCTATTGAGCTCATGGAGATCCAGGTTTCTAGGTTACCCAGAAGAAATGATCAGCTTGTCATTATCGAATTACCTGATTGCATATGAGAAAAAGGCAGGGAGAGCTGAGTGGATAAATGGCCCAGAAAGCATGTAGGACTCTGGTTAGATACATCTTTTAGCTATTCTGTTTGCACTACCTTGGGTGAATGACTTCTGCCTTCAATGAATGGGAATACTGATATCAACCAGTTGCTTAGGCGCAACTTTTATTATTTTAGTAATACAAGCAACCTTTTCTGAAAAAACATTGGGTCCCTTTCATTTAAAATTAAACTCGCAGCTCCCTAGCTGTTATTAATCTACAGCTCCTAGTTTTCATCTGTTTGTGGATGCTGGTTATTGTAGTTTGACATCACAGGCTGTAGGATGCATAGTCTAGCAACACAATGCAGGATAGAACTCTATATTATTTCTTCTGAATGCAACAGTTGTTCTGTCTTAGACATAATCTAACCATGACAACCCCATGCAATGCAACTAATCCTCTATCCTAACCCTAGAGTAACCTGGGCAATTACTCCTTGCAACAGGCCCCAACCAATGCGATTGCTGCTCTATCGCAGAAATAAGTGTTGCCTAAACAGAGACCTAGAACTAGTTAAAGGTCTTCAGGGTTCATGCGCCTGCCCCTTTTCAATGATTAGAAATAGTCTGCATGACAAATGTAAGGCAGAGGTGCAAATGTTTTATTTTAAAAGCCAGGAGTCCTTCTCAGCCAGAACACAGGTCAGTGTGAAGTTACAGAAGGGCCACCAGTGCTCTCCAACCAGTGGCTCATGAGAAACATGTTGCTCACCATCCCTATGGATGCTGCTCCCAGGGGCTTTAAAGCAGATGCATATTTCTAAAATACTGGCTTGGAGGCAAGTTTTGGTTGTATGAAAACAGGTGTACTGCTTGTGCTGATCATAATGAATGTCATGTTTTTTTTATATGTGGAAGAAGTAAAGAAACATTGCAGTTTTTGAAGGAAATGCTGTGCGTGCTCAGTTGGAGAAAAGAACCCACGTGAAAGGAGTGGTTCACCTTTAACTTCTAGTATGTTATAGAATGGCCAATTATAAGTAATTGGTCTTCAACTGGTCTTAGCTTTCAAATGGGGGTCATTGACCCCATCTACAAAACAAAGGCTCTATAAGGCTACGAAAGTATTGTTATAGCTACTTTTTTATTATTCATCTTCTATCATCTATTCAGGTCCTCTCCTGTTCATGTTCAGTCCCTGTGCATTGTTGCAAGTTACCCATCCTAATGTCCAGTTGGACAACTGAATATATAAATCAGACCATTTGGCCTATGAGTTGCGTTCATCATGACTTTCCCAATGAGGTGAATCCTTTCAAACACAGCAGCCAGAACACAGACCTCCATTACTGCTTTGTGGGCAGCTGATTCATGAGGCACATTTATGATGATGAATCAGCGACTCAATCAAGCCTTTAATCTCAATATGATAAATTGCAAATGAGACTATCAAGTGCAACTATTAACTATAATGTAATTTGGCTCAGTCGTTGAGGAGAGGCTTGTTTCTGAGAATCTCAAAGGGGTTGTGCACCTTTGAGTTAACTTTTAGTATGATGTAGAGAGTGATATTCTGAAACTATTTTCAACTGGTTTTCATTCTTCATTATTTGTGGTTTTTAAGTTATTGAGCTTTTTATTAAGCAGCTCTCCAGTTTGCAATTTCAGCAATCTGCTTAGTAACAAAAAGTAGCAATAACTATAAATCTGTAGCCTTACAGAGCATTTGTTTTTAGACAGAGTCAGTGATCCCCATTTGAGAGCTGGCACGATTCAGAAGATGGGGGCAAAAAATTTAAAACCTATATAAAATAAAAATGAAAAGTTGCTAGGAATAGGCCATTCTATAACATTCTAAAAGTTAACTTAAAGGCGAACCACCCCTTTATGGCACAATAAATCAATATATATATATATATGTAGAAAAACATTTAGTACATGGAGGACTGGATAACTCTAAAATATCCTTTTAGTAGGTTGGGGGGCTTAGTTAAAATTGGGTGAGTATTCTGGCATACCAAACGCATTGGGGATTTTGCTTGAAATATTCCAAATAAATGTAGGGACCTGTAGAGTTAATCCTACAGTCTCTAAACCATATGGTGTGGAAATTCCCCTATTTGGGCTGAGCTATGGGGTCTCCTGTGTTTCTGTGCAGGGGCTGATCCCAATGTCACAGTCCCCCCCCCAATGTCACAGTCCCACCCTGCTACATCACTGACCCACCCCTCGCTGCATCATGGTCTCGCCTCCCCCCCAGAGTTCGTCGGGGGGGAAAGGTGGCAACCCTACTCAGGTGTCGCTGCTGCACCATTGGACTATAGAAACAATGCCATTACTATATTACTAGACTGCTGCTGAACATTATTTCACTGAGGAGATAGTGAATCTTATCTGGAAAAATGTAGGCTAAAGTGGAGTTTGATAGGCCAGCCAAGGCTGGGCAGGATCCTCCAATACAGAAAAAAGCTCAAAAAACTGCCAAGACCAGTCTTAAGGGTCATAGGGGCAAATTCACTAAGATCCGAAAATTTGCCAGCGTAGGCTTCGCTAGCATGAGCCGCACTTCTCCAGGCAAATTTTCACCAGGGCTACGCAAATTCTCAAAAGTGCGAATTTACGCTAAGGTCGGTGAACGGTAGCGTAGTTGCGCAAGTGTTACTTCACTAGGCAGAGCGCTGTTACGCTAGCGAAGCCTAATTTGCATGCGGCGGGAACTTTAACTTATAACATAAAGTATATGTTACAGCCACTACATTCCACTACACAAGCCCAGGAAACCTTTAATAAATTAAATAAAGTTGTCCTATTGCCCTACATGTGCCCCCTGTATAGTTGTGTTGCCATATGTTAGGAAATGTAGGGGGGGAAGAAGGGTAACCCCCCCAAAAAATTATCAATCTTTTTCAGACTATCAACCTCCTATGCTAAAATATGCCAGCGTTTTTTTGGGACTTTTTTTTTTCAACCTCCTATCTATTGTATTGAACTTCGCCTGGTCTGACCAGGCGAAGTAACGTCTAACGTAAGTGCTAACGTTGAGGAAAATGTTCATCTTAGTGAATTTGTGAAGTTACGATCCTTCGTCAGTGCGCAACTTCGCCTGGCGTAAGGTTGCGAAGTTGCGCAAGTTTATCTACTTCGCTAGCGAAAATTCACCAGAGTGAATTTGCGAAGTTGAGAAATGACGTCATGCTGGCGAATTAGTGCTAGCGTTAGACGCTTCGTGCTTTAGTGAATCTGCCCCATAGACTCTTCAGAGTACAGCCCCCAGTCCTCAATACGTATCAAAAAAGTTTTTACTCCAAAGACATCCAATTCAAGTATTAAATTGTGCATACAGACCCATTGATGCTTCACCTCACGCATTTCGTACTCCCTATGATTAAGTGCCAGGGGGTACGAAACGCGTAAGGCGAAGCATCAATGGGTCTGTATGCACATTTTTACCTATGTAAAGAATAAATATTGAAGTTTTTAATACTTGAATTGGATGTCTTTGGAGTAAAAACTTTTTTAATACGTACAGGATCCTCCAATGCCTGGAAGCTCAACCAGGAGGGTTTGGAGCTGGGATGCCGGATTTTCGTGTTCGCACCTGGGATTCCTGAGACTAATGTGGCAATTGCCGATCGCAATGTCTTAGCCCGACCCCAGTGTCACAGTCCCAGCCTGCTACGTCACTGATCCACCCCTCACTGCATCACGGTCACGCCTCCCCCACTAATCGTCGGGGGGAAAGGTGGCAACCATGCTCAGTGGACTTTAGAGTCTAAGGTCCCTTGCACGGTCACCTTTTATAATCCGTTTCATCAGGAGCCCATTAAGCTACCAGTATGTTTTTGAAGTATGAGGGAAGAACCACATGGTCATAGGTAGAACATACAAACTCCTTGCAGTTAGTGTCCTGGTCCAAATCAAACAACATTTCATCTTTCCCTTTGTTTGAGTCATGAGTGAGGCCCTGACTTTGCTGAGGAATCCTGTAATTTCAAGAGTCACCAATGGCTGGAGAACCACAACTAGAAACAAATTCTAAGCTACGTTACCATGAACTATTGCAATATTTTGAAAAATCTGCCACCTTCTGTTAAATATTTATACAACAAAAACTTAAAGCTATAAACTACAATTAAACAACTGCACAAATACACTAGATTAAAAAGTGAAATTACCTTTATAATGGCAGCAATCTCCAGATGTAGTTCATTATGGAAAGGGCATACCATTCTAAATGCTTGCATGTTTTGGATTTGACTAAGACACCTGCAACAGACAGAGGAGTGAGCTGTGAGCTAGTGAAGATGGACTGGCTAACAAACCATCCAACATTATATACAAATATCTCTTAAACTGGGGTAAATGTTACCTTAGCATGAATTCAAGCCGGTTAATGACTGTTGTGTTAAGAACCGGGAAGTTGTCTCTGAGTTTTTTCAGAAGTAGAAGGCAATATTCTGTGAACAGTGTAAAACTTTCGGCCAAACTCTGCTCCTATTGGGAGAGAAAGAATGTGATCAGGCTTAAGAAGTTATTAATGCAATGTCAGTTGACAAAAACAAACACGTGGAGGCCTGTTTATAGAATTTTGGATTTTAGTGGTTTCACAACTAAACTTGCAAGCTCTAAAACTATAAATGTCATGAATTTTATTAAATAGTCTGAATCCAAAATGTACGAACGAAAAATAATGAGCTAAAAAATAGGAGTACCTCTAAAACCTCGAGTTTTTTTGGACAGTTCCTATCGGAAAAAAACTATGCGAAAACATCAAAAAGTCTGAATTGATTTAAAACGGTCCGATAATTGGTGCAGCTCCCATTGACTTCTATGGGACCTCAGCAACTTTTACCTGGCAAAGTTTTGGATTAGTGGTTTTCATGGTTTTGACACTTAAAGGAGTAGGAAAGTCATTTTATATTTGGGGGTGCCAAATGTTAGGCACCCTCGGCCCCTTCGCTGGAAGAGCCCTGGGTCGGAGCAGTTTTCTGCTGAAAGGAGCACTGGCCCAGGTAAGTACAGCACAACGAAATATGTTGGCGCTATATAAATACATGTTATTAATAATAAAAAAATAAATATAATCAGTTGGGGGTGTCTAACTTTTAGCACCCCAAGTATAAAAATACTTTCCTTCTCCTTTAATAAATCTTGAATTTTTAGAGCTTTTTTTAGAAAAAAAGAAAACATTTTTTTTAGAGATTCATGGGGAAAAAACACAGTTTGATTGTTAGTATATGGGCCCAGCATATTCTGTCAATGTGCATCAGACTGCATTACTTTCAAGTGTGTTTAGTCAAAGGCATGAACAAAACATCTCAGGGTCATGCAAAAAGGAGACAAAGTTCAGTCTGGTCCTGTAACCCGCAGCAACCGATCAGCAGTTTGCTTTTACTGGTCAAATGCATTCATCAAAGGTAATCAGAGGTTGGTATTGTACACACCATAGCAAAAGACATTTCTTTCTATGGATAAATCAGTGGCTTTTATTTTTGTCAGAGCGGGCTGTTCTGTGCTGGTAGGATAATTGAAGCATGCAAGGGAAATAAACTAGTCACAAAAAATACAGACATGCTGGGGGATAAATCTAGGCATTGAAATTCCACTCAGGTTCCACATAACAGGGTAGAAAATATGTGATAGATCAGAGGGAAGTTTCATTTGACTGTGGAGCTTACAAACAAATAAAGCAAATTGCTGCACGGAATAATGGCTTATCGCCGCTTCCTAATCCATTGTGCCCATCTGGGTCACCTACGGTACCATTATGATTTTAACTAGTTTTTACATTTGCTGGTTTCCTTTCTTTGGCAAAACAAAGTTGTTTCTGTTTTTGAGAAATTACATCTAATTCCTATCTTTTTCCATATATAAAGAAAGGTGAAGGTTTACTTTCAGACCAGAATAGGTTTTTCCCTGTATATTTGAAGTTATTCAGGAGTTGGAACACAAAGGTTGCTGAAAGGGATACTGCCATGGCATAAATGTTTTTTTTTCTAAAATATTGTTGCTCCAGCAGAATTCTGCATTGAAATTCATTCACAAAAGAGTAAACAGTTTTTATTTTTTTATTTTGAAATCTGACATGGGGCTAGACATATTGTTCATTTCCCAGCTGCCCCCAAACATGTGACTTGTGCTCTGATAAACTTCAGTCACTCTTTACTGCTGTACTGCAAGCTGGAGTGATATCATCTCCCTCCCTTTATCCCCCCAGCACCCTAACAACTGAACAATGGGAAGGAAATGAGATAGCAGCTCCCTAACAGCTGCCTGGTAGATCTAAGAACAGCACTCCAGGTCCCACTGAGACACATTCAGTTACATTGAGTAGGAGAAACAACAGCCTGCCAGAAAGCAGTTCCATCCTAAAGTGCTGGCTTTTTCTGAAAGCACAAGACCAGGCAATATGACCTAAGGTGGCTGCCTACATTCCAATATTACAACTTAAAAAATACACTTGCTGGTTCAGGAATTCAATTTTATATTGTTGACTGATTTTCAGTGTAAACAGTGTTATTTAGAAATACAAATCATGACAGACAGAATAATTCTAAGCCTAATACACAATAACAACAGCACCACAACAGTATGTTTATTCTTGAGGGCCCTGTTTCCCATTGGAGATACAGAAAAGATTTGCTAGAGGATTCATTCAGTTTCTGTTGCATACCATTGTTAGAGGTTGAACCATTTCCTTCCTGACTCCAAGATGGCAATTGGACCAGTTCCTCGATCAACTTGTACTACGAGTTATCTTTCATATCCCTGTATATGCCTTGCTACTGGTAACTATGTGTCTAACAACTGGTAATGTAACATTTAAAATTCAACATCTGTGTTATTGTCAGAAGATTACGTACAGAACAACATGGCAATATGTATAACCCATTGGACTGAATGCAAAATGACAGTTGCATAGATTAGAAAAGTGCATGAATAATTATTTTTGAAAAATTAAATCTTAGTGATTTTGTCTTTGTTGGAACAAGTAACTGCACTGTGTGAATAGGTAAGTAACCTTTTGGAAGGCTGGCATGAACTGAATATAATAACTTACCTGCTCTCTTTGACACATGGTGGGGTCCCATTGCTCTTCTATGAGTTTCAGAAGTCCCAGTAGAAAACTATAATCCATAGATTGGATTTGGTGATGTTTGCTGAATGCTTGCCATTTTCTGTTAGTGAACACAGAAAGACTGATTATATTGTATATGCCTATTTGTGCATTGATTTGACTCTGTAGTGCCCCTAGGCCTTTTGGACATTCTCTTTAACTCTCATCATTTAAATAAAATATAGCATTGCCACTACAGTTAGAGCACCTAAAGTGAAGCATGGAAGACATTACATACAGATGCATCCGACCTTGCTCAATTTGCTGTTGCTTGTGCTACTAAAAAACACAATGGTGATCGAGGGTCTAGTAATACTAATTGACTGATCATGGAGAGTAGATATAATTTTTTTAATTGGAAGTTACCCAGATTAAATTGTATTTTACTTCTGAGGAATCTTCAGATGTGACAGCAACAGGTGTTTATACTGTAGCTCCAATAAGTGACAGTATTAAGCCACAACACCACAAAATAAAAATATTGTCTACACCATGAATCCTTCACAAAGGTTCCTTTATACTTGTGTTCTGGACAAAAATGTGGTTTTGCCTGCTTTGTTGAACAGGGTGCAATATGCAAAGTACGGGCCTTGCGTGTTCCTCCTTGGGCTACATTTTTGTGTTACATCTACACACACACAGCTGACTTGAATGTAATGTTTTATTGGCACTTAAAGGGGTTTCTCACATTTAAGTACAAGGAAAGGCAAAAAAATAAAATCCCATTTTTACTTTCTTTAATGAAAAAGAAACCTATCTCCAATATACTTTAATTAAAAAATGTGTAACGTATTTATAAGAAACTTGACTGTATGCAGTGGAATTCTCCCTTCGTTTACTGATGTGGATTGGAACAGTCCCTTAATGCTGGGCAGGGAAACAATCATCCAAAAACAGTTGGTGCTAGGCACACTGGATCCCCACACTTAGATCAGACCGAAGAAGTTAATTGTTAAAATGTAAACTTTATTATATAATCATCTCTCGCCTGACGCGTTTCGTGTCCAACAGACACTTAATCATAGGCTCAGGGAAACAATCATACTTATGAACAGCAGGGGGAGCAGCTTTGTTTGTTTCCCTGTTTTGATCATTTATGAGGATCCATAAGCAGCCCAGACTACACTGAGCATGTGCACAGTCTTGGTCTTGCAGAGATGTATAACAAAGTTACAAGATGACAGCCCCTTGTAGCCAACTTTGAAAGCATAAATAATTTGTTTGATTAGGCTTGTGGTGCAGTAAGGTCATGTTTATGTTTAGTATACTAAATACAGCATTTCTAGCCTTATTCTATTTCAGACTTTCCTTGTCCTTTAAATGAAATAATATAATATGATGAAGATGGTGATATCCTGAGACAATTTGCAATCGGTTTCAATATTTTAATATTTGTGGCTTTTGAGCTATTTAGATTTTTATTCAGCAGCTCTCCAGTTTGTTTTGTTCCCTAACAAATACAGCTATATATGGGAGTACAGAATATTGCTTGACCATAATGGGGGTGAAGCCCTGTACTTTTTTTTCCCCAAACTCTTTTTTCAATTAACAGGGGCACGCACCTTGAAGTACTGTAGGTGTACGCTCTATATATAATACCTTGGAACTCAAGACAGGTGATAGAACTGAAGCACTTGGAATATGCAGCTGTAACTGCAACTGTTATGTTTCTATTATTCCGTTCTATGTAAAAAATGTAAAGTTTGGTGATACCTTTTATTGGCTAACTAAATAAGTAACAATTGCAAGCTTTCGGAGCACACAGGCCCCTTTGTCAGGCAAAATACAAATGAAAATTGAAAAGGCACATTATATATACTAACAGATAGACATATTTTGTAGAAGATAATAAAAGTAATTGGGGTGGGTTGTAAATAGTCCAGGGATCTTGATTCAGTCAGGTTACATAGTTTGAACTAGACCAAGACAGAGTGGGGTAAGGTTAACACAACCAG
>CM044447.1:107045696-107081292 GCA_024363595.1 Xenopus borealis | reverse complement strand
TTTTTTGGAAGGGTTAAATGCCTTTTAAACTACAACTTCCAGCTGTTCTATAGGGCTGGGCAAGGACAGACAATGCTGCTTGGATTGCTTTAAAGACAGATTTTATTTTATTTGCAGAACTCAATGGTTATGATATATTGAGAGCTTAAAGGGATAATTTAGCATTAAATGGGTGGCTCAACTTTAAGTTAAGTTTTAGTATGCTATAGGCCAATTCTAAGCAATTTTCAGTTGGTCTTCGTTATTTATTTTTTATAGGTTTTTTTTTTTTATTATTTCCTTTTTCTTCTGACTCATTCCAGCTTTCAATTGGGGGACATATGCTCTGCAAGGCTTTACATTTATTGTTATTGCTGCTTTTTATTATTCACCTTTCTATTCAGGCCTCTCCTATTTATGTCCCAGTCTCTTATTTAAATCAGTGCATAGTTGCTAGGGTAATTTGTACCCCAGCAACCGGACTGCTGCAATTGCAAACTGGAGAGCTGCCGAAGACCTAGCTAAATAAATAAAAAAACACACATAATAAAAAATGAGAACCAATTGCAAATAGTTTCAGAATATCACTCTCTACATCACAATGAAAGTTTTATTTAAAAGTGAACAACCCCAATAACCATCAGAAAAATGGTTTTGGATTTAACTATTTGAACCATTCCAGTACAGAAAACAATTGTTGTCACCCAGCATGCACTTCGGGGACAGGAGATCAGTGCCGCCGTTGGGCAATGCTGAGCACTTTAATTTCACAGATCAAAATGAATTTTGACCACTCAAACCAGTGGGACACTTTGGAGTATAATTACTACAGAGCAAAATGAAACCTTTAAGTATTTTCACCCCAAAATTTTAAATTAGCCACACCATTAGATAAGTAAAAAATGCACCCTTTAGTATATACCCATTTATGTTGGATTGACACAGGTCTCTGCTTTGGTAAATTTGTCAATTCGGTAAAACATTTCCAGAGCCTAAGGACAAGTTTTACTGAATTACACAATTGATGGAAGTGCTGGAAATCCTTCTAGAATCCCCGGTCTGATCTATAATAAATCTGTGCCTTAGTGTTCAGTTTGCTGTCACTTTTTAAAGCCCTAATTAACCAATCTACACTCCCAAAGACCCAGTCCAGGAAACCTTTCAAGCAAACCGTAATAGGTTCCTGATGAGTGCAGTGGTTTCTAGAGAATAATTTCCACTGACAAATAAGGAAGAGTTTCTTTTCCACACAAAAGCACCAGTTTTGGCTTTTATGAGCAATGCACCTGTCTCCCATGTCAGAAGCAGAGGGATTCAGTGATACTGGGGGGGGGCAGCCAGAAATCCCCTCAGCCCGGTAATGAGGAGTGACATTTTCTCCAGGTGTACTATATTAAACCAGCCTTGGCCCCCTCCTAAATTTTGTTTCCTCTCCAATGCTCATTTAGCTAAATAATTATAGAAAGGGGTACATTTGAAGCAGCTGCAGACACATTACCTTGCTACACTTGAGACCCCAACCTGTCAGTTCCTCGCACAGTAAGGAAAGCGGATCTTTTAGCTTCCATGTTTCCTTTGGTGTTTCCCAAAAAGGGCATTATATATAATTAGGATTGCCACCTCTTAAAAACAATGTAACCCAATAGTTAAATGACAGCACCTCGTTCCAGAATCTATTAGTTGAACCACAAATATACATGGAATCTTTATTTCTGGGACCTCCAGGCGGACAGTACTGGTATCGGATCAATTATCTGGAAACCTGTTATACAGAAAGCTCTGAATTACAGAAAGGCTATATCCCATATACTCCATTTTATCCATATTTTTGTTATTATAATAATAGATTAGTCTTGATCCAAACTAAAATATAATTAATCCTTATTGGAAGCAAAACCAGCCTATTGGGTTTATTTAATGTTTACATGATTTTCTAGTAGACTTCAGGTATGAAACCCAAATTACAAAAAGATCTGTTATTCTGAAAACTCAAGGCCCCAAGTATTCTGGATATCAGGTCCCATACCCATACAAATAACACAGCCAGGGGACAATCATTAAACAGTGGCTTTAGTCAGCTTGGAAGTATCCAATCCTAAGGGGCAGATTTACTAAATTCACCCAAAAAATATTAGTTTTTCCGCAATATTCAATTAGCATTCGATTTTCGAATGCTAATCGAATAGTTTTAGGCTACCCTTTTCTTCGATGTTCGATCATTCGACGATTGAATAACGATCGTACAAATCCTATTCGATCAGGACTTACCTACAATTCGGTAGGTTCAATCTGGCGAAGTCGGCAGTCGAATAATTTAAAAATTTTAAATCCTTTGATGATCAAATGATCGAATATTCAATCATTCGAATCTATTCGATCATTTGATCGTTCACTATTTGACAATCGAATAAGCCTAATTTGCATTTTCAACCAAACGAATAAATCCTACGATCGTTATTCGATCGAACTTCGATCTATTCAGGTGAATTTAGTAAATCGGCCCCTGAGTGTCAGGCTCTTTGAGTGGAACGTAGACAAGCTACAGCAGTCCCTAACTTAAATCCCTACTCTACAGGTAGGGTTGCCACCTGGCCGGTATTTTACCGGCCTGGCCGGTATTTTTGATGGTTTATCCCAATGTTATTAATAGGAAAAAAGGTAAATATATAGGAAGGCTGGTATTTTTTTCAAGAAAAGGTGGCAACCCTACCTACAGGTGGTACACCCAGGACTTTAATACTTCTAATTCTCCTTGGTGACGCTTTGGGCTGATCATTAGCTCACCACGACACTATCTCTTACTCCTGGAGGTTGCTATTACAGAGCTAACCTCAATCTACATCTACTCGGCCTATCTCTGCCCAGGCCCTAACCTGCCTCCACCTTCCAGGAAGGTGCAATCAAAGAGGCAGGATACATCTTGCCTTCCCATTTTATTGAACAGAACAATGACCCCTCCTGGCAACTTATTGAACTGCATGGGCAATTATCCGAATACAAAATCAGTAGGATAAGATATACAGTATATAGTATCAAATGTAATAGAAATAAGAGCAATTGGGCTAGCACAATAGAGATATGTAGGGCACTAGGCAGGATAAATCCTCCCCAGAAAACAAACCTGTGTATGAGCATAAACCTGGTTAACAGTTCATAGCACTGGGGTAAGTGGAGCCCTTTGCTTGTCAGCCAGTGCACATTTTGTATATCCTCTTCCTAAGAGGCTCTCTCCCTTGTGCATCCTTTGTTCTTTCCCATTAACCCACAGTTCCTAATAAGGTGATTGCAATTAATGTTCTAACCGCACTGGACCAATCAAAACTAATGTCAGACTGGTTGCTATGGTTAACTGCACAGGGCAGACTTTGCTCCATGTTGCACATTACTCAAGTCAATGCATGTGCTGGGAATGAAAGAAAAGGAGTTATCTTTGACAAGAGCCATTAAATAAGCTCATTAATATTTATAAATTAATTAGGAAAAAAAAAGATACCCTCCAGTTCCTCAAACCACTGTCAGAAATAATCCTCATTAATGACAATGCGATAGGAAAAGGCTTAGTTTTCTGGCATATGGCAGAAATAATTTCCTACAAACACTACTAATTTATAATGTTATGAGTATATGAAGGTCAAAATGAATCTCTTTAAATAAGTTTTACACATCAGGAAACATGGCTCTGCACGACACACCAGTGTGCTGCTAAACATAAGGAGATAATATGGTAAAGAATCTCTTTCCAGAGCCACAACATTGTCCCATCACCAAGGTCCCTTTAATTAGAGCTTAACAACTTTAAAGAACTCATATGGAACCTAGGGTGAGGGTTGGTGCACTTTCTGATCCTGGCTGACATCTACCTAGTCTTTTTTACCACCCTGGTATACCCTACTGCAGCTGGTTAATGAGGTATGCAGATATGTACACTATATTTCATTATGTGGTTCCACTGCAAATACCTGCACAACACATGTGCCCCATAAGTCTCCTTTTAAAACACTCCAAAGTTTAATGAGACGTTTAACTGCTCCCTGGAGATTCTTAAGGGGCAAATTCACTAAGCGTCGAAAAAGCGCTAGCGTTGCCTAACGTACGCCGCACTTCGCCAGTGCTACGCAAATTCACTAAAGTGCGACGTTACGCTCAGGTCAGCGAACAGTAGCGTAGTTGCGCTAGTGTTATTTCGCCAGGCAAAGCGCATGTACGCTAGTGATGCCTAATTTGCATACAGCGTGAATTTCAAAGTATAATAGAAGTATATGTTACAGCCACTACATTCCACTACACAAGCCCAGGAAACCTTTAATAAATTAAATAAAGTTGTCCTATTGCTCTACATGTGCCCTCTATATAGTTGTCTTGCCATATGTTAGGAAATGTAGGGGAAATTGGTTAGGAAATTTCCATTTTTTTTTTCAAACTCCTATCTATGGTATTGAACTTCGCCAGGTCTGACCTGGTGAAGTAACGTCTAGCGTAAGTGGTAACATTCAGTAAAATGATCGTCTTAGTGAATTAGCGTAATTACAATCCTTCATCAGTGCGCAACTTTGTCTGGCGTTAGGGTGCGAAGTTGCGCTAGTTTTCAACTTCGCTAGCGAAAATTCTCCAGAGTCGGTGTTACTGTGGATCTTCACACCATAAGACTACTAGAAAATCATGTAAACAATTAAATAAACCCAATAAGCAGGCTTTGCTTCCAATAAGGATTAATTATATTTTAGTTTTGAACAAGTACAAGGTACTGTTTTATTCTTATAGAGAAAAAGGAAATCATTTTTAAAAATTTGGATTATTTGATTAATTAATGGAGTCTATGAGATATGGCCTTTCCGTAATTTGGAACTTTCTGGATAACGGGTTTCTGGATAACGGATCCCACATCTGTACAGTACTTTTTGCACGGAAGGAATTATGCATGTGATATTTAGCATTAGCATTATGTATACCCAATATGAAATGATTGTAATTTCCTTTTGTTAGAGGTGTGAGCCCAGCATCACTACTGCGTGTCCCTAAATCTCTCCTCAAGCAAAAGACCCACATTTTGGTTTTCAACTGCAAAAAAACACTATCACGATTATTTTAACATTACTCAAATTTTAAAGATTTATGAAAAAGGAAAAAACATTGAAAGAAGATATGTAGTAGCTGAGAGCTGCAAAAAGCTTAAAAGCAAAATTAAGCACCCATTGAACTATTCACAAACATTATTTGTGCCCAAAAAATGTTTCTAGCAACTTGTGGCTACTGGTGTGTGTTAATGTGGTCTGTCGGGCTGACCTAATGAAAGTGGGCACATATACACCATAGACACCATAGACACAACCAAATCCTGGAACCACTACATATTATTGTAGGACTGCTTGTGGTAACAGCTGCAAATGACTTGCAACAATTGGGTGCTTATACTTTATTAACATCATGCACCACAAGTGACACCATTGCAACACATATACAGGGGAATTAGTGCGTGCTACAATTTGCTCACAGTTTACTGTAAGGGCCCTTACACACAGGCGTTTTTGACCTGCGCTCCCCTGTGTTGCGTTTGGCTGCGTTCAGCCGCAGGGCAGCTCAGGTCTAGATGCACCTCATTCTTTTCAATTAGGTTGTACCCACAAGACACGTGTAAGCACCGAACGCAGATTCAGACGCAACATGCTGAATCTGAACCTGCGTTCGGCGCTTACACGCTACTTTGTGTCTGAATTGATGTAATTACACAGAAATTTCAGAATACCACTGCATTGTGGGTAAAAAAAAATAATTAGCTTATAAAAATCTGCACTTTGCACAATTGGCTGCAATAGTACGATCTACTCTTCTAGCATTTAAGTATTTATGTATCTTTACCTGCAGCTTTGTCTGTTACTTTTTACTATGGCACAACCTTGTGCCTGGTCTTCTTCCCTCATCCACTTTTAATTTTTACATATCTAAACCTGTTTTCTTGATTATTTATTAGTCTTTTCTGAGTTTTTGCCACAAAAATGTAAACATATAATTATTTAGAGTTAAAAAGAAAGGAACATTGTTTCAAGAGATTAAAGAGAAACCTGTATAACATACATGGTACTGCAATAGACGCTGGTTATATTTCAGTGCACTTACCTGATTTGTAATTAGCTTGATTATAAGGTGACAATCTCCTTGAACTCTGGAAGAGCTTGTCCGTGGCTCTAACTTGAACCATTTATCTAAGCCTCCGACTGGAATCTCCTATAATCAATAAAATCATCCATTACATGCCATGTTTATAGTGAATAAAGAGGTGCCTTTCTACTTCATTCATTGATTTCTTTATAATAACATTTTCATACTTATTTTCCCTTTATTCTTTGATTTTTTTATAAGGAATTATAAAAATTTGAACTCCGTTGTTGATTGGTAACACTGGATAAAACACAAATACACTCAACTAATAACTGATGTAAATAAATAGATAGCCTTTCCCTATGAGCCCTGATTATAAATCCATGCTTCTTTTATTGGTTCCTTATCTGTCCACTGTGTCTCATGATTTTATTAAGCCACTGTAGTGGGAGTGGTTGAAAGTGTTGCGTTCAGTTACTCTGAATCTGATCTTCAGAAGGAAAGCTGGCGGAAAGAGAGGGTTAGTGGCATACACAGGAGAAAAAGAAGGCTCATTTATGAACACATGCACAATTGCAAATCAATTCAAATTGATAAAAAATGTAAAATGCATTGATGCTATTTAGAAAGGCACTCATGTCCATTCATGCACCTTTTCAACATGTGCCCTATCTACTTGCTCTGATTAATTACATACAAGGGAACCCTAAATCGCCGCAAAATATGTCGGTGCTATATAAATACATGTTAACAGGGTCGGACTGGCTTGGCGTGACACCGGGAAAAAACCCAGTGGCCCTTGACCCTCACAGGCCCCTGCCGAGCCAGACCCACAATCCCAGTCATTTTGAAAATAAAAAGTATCTGACACGCTGCGCCTGGCATGCCCAGTGCAAATAGGGGAGGAGGGGAGGCGAGGCAGGGGGGGCCCTGGGCAGCCAGAGGGGGGGCCCTGGATGGCAGGGCTCCCCAGTCCAACCCTGCATGTTAATAATAATAACCCTGCAATTAACATCAACCTGGACTTGGCAGTAATAGCTAGGGTTGCCACCTTTTCTCTGGCTGGAAACCGGGCAGGAGGTGGGGCCATGATGCAGAGGGGGCAGAGTAGTGATGTGAAGTAGTGACAGGTGTGGGCGGGCCGTGATTTCAGGGGGAGGTGCTATGACGTGGTGATCGGAGATTGGCTGATCGCTGTGTCAATCATGGGGGATCCTGCCTCGGTTTTCCTAATTTGGAAAACCGGGCTGGAAGTTTTGACCCGGGCAGCCCTTCAAATTACAAGGCTGTCTGGGTCAGGTGGCAACCCTAGTAATAGCCAAGGTTCCAGTATCAATAGCCACAAATGACATGCTAAGTGAATTCAATGCTAATTGTGTTAATTAATGCTACACCCTACATTTGGTCCCTTGGTGTGCACCTTCAATTATTGACCCCATAGTGGCAGGAGAGGTCTGGGGATAAAGGGGGCCTGGAACACGTGGTCAGATTTCTCTATAGCAGTGCTGTCCAACTGATGACCCATCCTTGTGTGGCCCTCCATTAAAGTTTGGTGCTATAATTTTTTTACCTTTGTGTGAACTTTAAAAGGTATCACAACTGAGATCAACTGGACCCTGCATTGATTCAGGCTGTAAAAGCCCTGCATTGTTAGCATTTGTAATCCCATGTAATGTTCACACCTGTAAGAACATGTATTGTACACACCTCATACTCAAACTGTAAGTGCCCACATTGTTCACACCTCTGTAGGAGCAACCCTGTAGGAGCCTATACCTATGCCAGCCTATTGTAATTACTTCCTACCCCCCCTCCACCTTCTTTTGTGGATGCTCTTGCAATACCGTTATTATTATAATGTACTTCTATAGCGCCAACTTGTTTCGTAGCGCTGTACCATGCTGAGGGCTCTTCCCAAACAAGCTATGAGTGATTATAGGAAAATGGGCAGAGATCTCATTCCAGGGAATTGAGTAGTCTCAAAAGTCTCAATCTAAAAGTCAATGCTTAATAAATGTAATTAAAAAAGAAAACTGTATGTGGAATTCAGTTGTGGTCACCAAGTCCTCCCATGCTTATCATGGTCAACTCCCAGGCTTTGCCTATTTTCAGGACTTCTGAAATGACAATTAGTTTAGAGATAACATTAATGCCTATTAAAATAAATTCCTCCCTAAGGGTTTAAAGGAGAGCTCCTTTAATGAACTAATTTCCCTATCATGGAAGACTTTTCCTCCTTCTGCTCTGGAGTCAGTTTGTATGACTCTCTTCTCATTATTGTATCTTATTGGCTTAGGTGCATGTCCCATATATTTATTCTAGATCATAGCTAATGCACTAAAGTTACAAGGCAATTCTTTCATCATATTATTTTATTTATATCATGGCAATAGAACTAGTAAAAATGCCCGTTTACCTACATTTATGGAAATGTTAAGGCATCCTAAGAAATCATCTGCATTGTCTTCAGAAGACCCTGCTGTACCGTTTGCTCTTGCTGATTTCACTATCTGCTTAAAGTACCTGCAAAACGAGACCAGTGCAAATAGCAGTTTTTTATAAAAAAATATATAAACACACACACACACACAAAAATATATAAACACACACACACACAAATATATAAACACACACACACACAAATGTGAAGTGCTATACCAAATAATTGTATATGTAACATATACTTAGCATCTAGATGTGTTTTCAATACACAGGCATTTGATCTATTATCTGGAAACCTGTTATCCAGAAAGCTCCAAATTACGGGATTGCTGTCTCACTCCATTTTACCCATATACTCAAAGTTTATTTTTTTTAACGATTCTGTAATAATAAAACAGTACCTTCTAGTTGGTCCAACCTAAGATATAAGTAATCCTTATTGAAAGCAAAACCATCCTATTGGGTTTATTTAATGTGTAAATTATTTTCTAGTAGACTTAAGGTAAATTAAGGTAAATTATGGAAAGATTTGTTATCCAGAAAACCCCAGGACCCCAGGATTCTGGATAACAGGTCCCATAATCAATTTCTCAGCTCCTGGCTCCTATAAATGGCACATCCACAGTATTTCACTCAGTCTTGTCACATCATTAATACTTCATATTTTCAATACATTTTCTTATAAACTTGTAAAGCCCTTCAAATATTTCATAGCCCGTGCCTATATAGGAGTGTTTCCAAGAAATCTCCAAATTCCACATAATGTCCTCTCAGATTTACATCCAAGACATTTCCAGGAGTGCATCTAATTTTAAGATCATGTTGCCACAATCTGTCATGTTCTCCCTCAAGTGCTTTGTAAAGAGAATCTGTTAATGCTGCTAGAAACCGTGATCTCTTGAGGGAATGGATGAAGTGTTTTCTGGTGCTGCTGTAACTGGTCACAGTGAACACTGGTAATGACAAAATCTCACCATTGACGCAATGTTGGGGCTTTTGATTTTCCCTTTTATTTTTTTCTCTAAATGGCATGCAATTTTAAACAGGGTCGGTATTTCAGCTGTGCTAAGACAAGCCATTAGCTGGTAAATCAGAAGATACTTCCCTGAGCTATCTGTAAATCCAGCCATTGTGAGCCAACAATTCCTACTGAATAAAAAGCTTGGTCACATTTGTTACAATCCACCGTTCTGTATTCCAAGAAAAGGTACTGAAAAAATATGATCTTTGTGTGCCAATGTATTGAATATTGAACAACACACACAAAATGCCCTGGTTCTGGTAATTAGAGATTATATTATTTGTTGATGTTTTTGCACTTTCCATTGTGCTTTTGTACAGGGTCTTTAAATATTCAATGGCAGGAATTATGGTTTGATAATATTATTGTTTCTAGTCCTCATACAAACCTGGAATATAATATAATTTGAATCAAACTGAAATCGGATGAATTAAATCTAATTCAATTTCAATTTTATTCACATCTGAAAATGGTATGTTATTAATGAAAAAATTCGATTGAACAGTCCCGATCCGAAGACTCAAACCAAATTAAAATTAGGGTATTTTTGAAGTGAAAATTGGCAAGCATTTGGCTCATCAGTACTAACATTCAGTTAACTTCAAATAATTCAAGGGACCTATGCCATTGACTTCTACATGAACTCAGCAGGTTTTAGGTGGAGAATAGTAGAATTCGAATGTTGGCAGGGACTGACTGTAATAAATCTCACATTCAAATTCGTATTCGAGTTTGAATTCGAGATGGGAAATGTATAACTCTAAATTATGAGCCAGATTTATTAAGGTTTGAATGGTAAATTCAAATTTTTGAGTTGGATTTTTTTTTCACAAATTTGAGTTGGGAAAAATCCAAAATCGAATTCAAGATTTATCATACCTCAACCCTGGGAACAATTCAATTTCTATACATCTCTTCTCTTCCTAACTGAAAAGCCTAGCTTAGTATAGTAGGCCTCAAACACTGCACATTGACAACATTCATAAAGGTACTTTCTCCCATGAGCATTACTTTCAATTTGCAGTGAGGGTCTGTGTTGAGACAAGAGAACCCTGGAATTAGCTCTGGTGGTATTTCCAGGGTTCACTTGAGTTTGATCAATATTTGCAACTGGCTTGCACCATGGGAATCATATGCTAATAAGGTTATTAACAATAGAACACTTAATATGACATGATTGTAACACACAAGATGGGGTAATTGTGTCCATCTAAAGAATTTTGCTTAAATTGATACTTTGCATTCAAATTGGTTGATTGAGTGCAAATTATGAACTTGAACTGAAAAAAAAGTGGCAAAAAATAGGCTTTGCACAATGCAAATCTTTGATTGAGACTTAGGGGCAAATTTACTATTATTCCCCATAATTAGCTCGACCAAATTCGCAATTCGATAAGCATTCGACCATCAAATGCTTATCGAATTGTTTTAGGCTATCACTTTGCTCGCAATAAGATTTCTTGATGAATTCGTACGATCGGATACCGATCGTTTACACAAAATAATCATGACATTTCCTTCGATCCTCCGCAAAATTCGTACGATTCGAACGATCGAACGCTCCGATCGTACGAATGGTATTCGAGCAGGACTTAGCCTCAGAAGCCTATGGGGAGCTTCCCATAGGCTTCTATTACAATTCGGTAGGTTCAATCTGGCAAAGTAGGCAGTCGAATAACTTTTTATTCCTTCGATCATCGAATGATCGAATTATCAAATATCCGATCATTCAATCTATTCGATATTGGATGATCGAAGAGGCCAAATATGCATTTCCGATTTCACTAAAAATTCGTACGATCGGTATTCGATCGAACTTCGATCGAACTTTGATCATTTCACGTGAATTTCGTAAATCAGCCCCTTAGTGACTTTAAAAATGTGTGATGAATGACTATATATTGGTAACTACTAATTGGAGATGAAGCTAACAATAGAAAGGCCCATAAGAGGTGTTATAGCTTTAGAGAGGGAGATCATAGATTAGCAACAAAGCTTATAAGTTATATGTGAGCAAAAACATTCATGCATGAGACAGTCCCTCATTAGTCAGAGAGTATGATTAGATAGATTCTTGTCCTTCATCAGACATTACCTCCTGTTATGCTTTATGAGGTGGAGCTCTCATTGACCTGACTTACTGTATGTACTAGATTCCATGTCATCCATCAAGATTTTTCAAGAATTCCCAATGTCCTTCAATGTCCTTCACCAGAATGGGGACTGATAGGGCTTTTACTACTAACGTGGACAATTAAAAGTGCACAATTTTGTGTAAAAATTCCGCTAGGCTCATAAATGTGTATTTTTCTGCTGTAGGTGATCCAAAGTTTATCCTACTGCTTATGTCATCTATAGGGATGAGCAGATTTTTTTGACAGGCATGGATTCATGTCAAAATTGTGCATTTCACCATATGCAAATATTTTTGAGAAGCAAAACCACATGGTGACAAAACGGCATTGATCCCCCCCAAGGTATTTTGCCTGAAAACATTTGCCATCAAAAAATGGCCATTGACTTCAATCAATTATAAACAGGACAGGTTGCACATCACTATTTTTTTTTAAATACTTCTTTTAAGCAACCACAGTACAATGATATTTATACTGCTTTGAATGTGATTGCAGAAAATCCTACAGCAGCTAGTTGAGAGCTTCAATTAGTGGCATATAACGCTATACAGGTATGGGACTTGCTATCCAAAAAGCTCGGGACCTGGGTTTTTAAGGTTATTGGATCTTTCAGTAATTTGGATCTTCATACCTTAAGTCTACTAAAAAAAATCATTTAAACATTATATAAACCAAATAGGCTAGTTTTGTTTCCAATAAGGATTCATTACATGTTAGTTTGGATCAAGTACAAGCTACTGTTTTATTATTACAGAGAAAAAGGCAATCATTTTAAAAATGTTTGATTTTTTTGGATAAAATAAAGTCTATGGGATATTCCTGTAATCTGAACTTTATAATAGATTCCATACCTGTACATTTGTCTTATTGTTCACTTCACAATAATGCAAAATAGTGTAGTAAAGCCTTACCTGCCCATTCCTTTGAATCCAGTGACTTCATTAAGCTTTTTGCAAGCTTCTGCAACTGATACGTCATCATCATGATCCCTAAAGTCAAAAATCATTGTGAAAATGCTAGTATTAAGAATGACCTAGTGTCAGTATGACCTGCTATTTGTAAGCTCATCCTGTGAAAGTTCATCTTATGGGGACCCTTGTTAGCCCTAAAATAATTTCTGTTGTTGAATGTTGGAGATCGTCTGCCCATCTTATTAGATACAGCGTAATAATAAGTTTTTTTTTTCATTATTTCATGTCATACATTGACTGGATTGGTGAAATCTATTAAATAAAAATGTGTGCCTATTTGCTTTGTATAATGTCATTTGTAAGAAGACGAAGGGTGGAGTTTTTAACCTGACTGAAGAACCTTGATTTTAATACGGCTTAGGCCATGCACTTTCCAATTTTGATCTGTTCAAATTTATAGTGTGGTCTTTATATCATTCCCATGGTAAGCAAGCAGAATTCTGAGAGGATATACTATGATATGCCATGTTCTGTAACCATGGATAATTTATGGATTATCTTGATTTCTTTGTCCCCTTTGTGCTAGCAATTCGATTAGTAGTAATATTAGGAAGGACTGCTTTGCAGAAATGATGGTGCTTGAAATAAACTGCCACATACAACCGCTAAAATATTGAAATGATTGTACTTATCCCGGGTATCTGATAGAATAAATCATACAAAAGGCATTCAAAATAATCCACTTTGCAGACTGCGTGGAGAATTGTGAACGATCGTATTTGCTTTACAGGCAATGTTGCTGCTCAGTGTCCACTAGGCCACCAGTCACAGCAATCAACACATCAGAAAAACAACATTAAAACACAGGGTCTGTGAAGATAAGGGTTCATAGATATATGGGTATGGGTTGGGTCAGGGAATGGCCTATCTTTAGTGTGGAAGAACTACTGAGTGAACACTACAGGGGTTATTTACTAAACACCAGGCTTTTTAGGGCAAAACTCAATGTGAGATTTATTTATGAGATTTATTAAAGCTCAATGCAGCAAAAAACCTGAATCTGAAAATCCACCATCCCAGACCTGCCATGGTTGTGTATAAGTCAATGGCAGAGGTCCCTATCCTGTTCTGAAGTTGCTGTGACCCAAAATCCGACCATTTGAGCTTTTCAGGCAAAAAGTCAGAAAAAAATCGAGCGATTCTGGAAAAAACTCCGGGTTTTCTTTTGATTTTATCATAACCTATTACATCAACCTTTTTAAATTACAAATAAGGTAAAATCGTGTATGGAAGTTTGGTTTTGGTTTTTTAATTGAAAAAATTGGGATTTAAGTAAATTACCCTCCATGACTATGAAGGTGCAACCTTTGGACAACTTTCCTTTTGGGGTTTAGTTTCCCTTTCAATGGTGAAATTATATTAAATCATATATTTTTAAAATAAAATATCCGTTATTCACTTAGTTTACCTACCAGATATCCAGGTGTAGTTGGTCACTGAATATATCATCTATTTCACTATAAGGAAAAAAAAAAAACGTTAGATTACAAACAACATAAATATATATTTCTGAAAGGGGGATCTTAAACCTTCAGAAAATTGTCATACTGTACCCCTTGTCCTCTACAGCCAAACCTCTCTACAGATGTAAGTAAAAACTGCATTTTCAGTGCTCTTATCTTACAGGAGCTTCATGATATTACAATATAATTAAACATCAGGAGGGGGGGTAATTACTGTTTAGTGTTCTATTATAGGAAAGAAATAACAGAACCTTCCAGAACCTACTCAGATTTACATAGATGAGGTGGGATTCTTTTTGAAGGATTCATTTGAACCTTATTTCTGGCAAGCTTGGGCAATACTGACTAGAGAAGTGCCTGATGCTAGTGAGCAACATGTTGCTTACCAACTTCTTGGAAGTGCATATTTCTGAATTCCATTCTTGGAGGGAAGTTTTGGTTGCATAAAAAATGTGTACTGTCAAACAGAGCCTCCTGAAGGCTGCCAGGCCATATAGGGGCTACCATATAGCCAATCACACCCCTTCTTTGGTATGCCCCGGGAATTTCTTCATGCCCAGACCCTCTTTGGCCTGCCCCAGAAATGTCTTCATGCCTGTATTGCTACCCAATTTTTTTTTAGATTTGAATGTGGCTCACAGATAGAAAAAAGGTTGGGGACCCTGAATGGTGTAGTGTCTCAGGGTATTTTGTTGCAAACTATTCCCAGGTCAGTAAGTATATGCCAAACACAGTGGTTGAAGAAGGCCTGAAATATAAAGGTTTCCTCTAGTTATGCACAGATTCCACTATTTGGGATTTGGCCGAATCTCCGAATCCTTTGGCCGAATACTGAACTGAATCCTAATTTGAATATGCAATTCCTTAGGAGTGGGAAAGGAAAAAATGGAAACATTTTCTAACCTTCCTTGTTTTTAACGAATCCCACAGGATTTTTACATATGCAAATTAGGATTCAGATGCAGTTCAGCTTAGGTAAACAAGAGCCTAGTCTTCCAAACTATAGTGCTGAACAAGAATCTAAGTAAATGAAACACCATAAAAATGCAATACAATTATTCACTTCTATGTCATATTAGAAGTTAATTTAATGAAGAACAACCCACTTCAGTCTAATTATGGGTCGGCCTTAAGTGTTGTAAGCCTTGGGAGTGCCAGGCTGCAGCTTTTCTGTCACACATATTAAAGTGTAATTGTGACTGGCACACAAACAAGTGATGAGCACTGTCACTATCAAATTACTTACAAAAGAAAGTTTTCATTCCACACTGGGTTCAAAGTGTTGCTTTTGACTTCAGTGACCTGGATATATTTCGCAGGCAGCACTTCCCTGATGCTGGAACGTTTCTCTATCTTGTCTTTCTTCTTTCTGAAGCTGAATTTCCTTTCTTTCTTCTCCTCGGTCTCCTTTGAGCTTTGCATGATCATAATTCCCAGCATGCAGTATGGGTCGCTGAAACCTATCCCAATTATTGAGAGGAACAAAGAAAAAAAAAAACCTTGACATGCCTGATTTTTGCCTTTAATGAGAGAACACGTTGTACAGAGTTGTCAACCGCTAACAAGCCAAGCAGTCAGATTATCACGTTACAGAACAGAGATAAAGGAAAAACTAAGGGGGAAACCAAAGACTTCTATCGGTGAAAGCACCGTGTAAAATACAGGATATCATATCCTTTTTCTTGTAGCAATTTAGGAGCCGCAAATTGACGCGTGTCTGCAGCCTGTACTGAACTCATTGGCAAATTACCGCAACTGCCAATATGGCTGATCAAAACACATTTTTATTGACATTATTAAATGAGACTTTACAAATAAAAAAAATGATTGGGACATTGAGAATTGTTCATTATCTTATCAACCTTGTAATGTTAATCATACATCTACTAATAACTCTGATGTCGTTTGTTGTTATAGAACCTAATAACCAACTGAATAATCCAGCCTTCCACTCCACCTCTGTGTATTGCTTGACAGGCTGCCTTTAGGTCTGGTAAGGGTTGCACATAACTTGCAGACTTGTAATTAACTTGCGCTGAACTCAGAGTACATTGTATAGTCCTGTCAATTCAAGAAACGTTATATGTGATGTGACAGCCAAGATGCTGAAGCAAAGTGACATTTGTAAGACAAGACATACAGTAATGCCTCAAATGAAATGCTATTTCTGACAACTGAAAAAAATAAAATAAAATGCAGCGATAGAATATCCCATTTATTATATTCATGGCTTTTTACATGGATACATGGATATTTATTATTTTCTAAGATGATAACACTAATTTACAGAACAAGTGCTTATACTGTATTTCTCAAATAAGATGAATAACGTACAGGTATGGGACCAGTTATGCAGAATGCTCGGGACCTGGGTTTTCAGTTAACAGATCTTTCTGTAATCTGGATCTTCAGACCTTAAGTCTACTGAAGTGGAAACATAGGCATAAATAATAGGCAGGGTTTGCTTCTAATAAGGATTATTTATATCTTAGTTGGGATCATGTACAATCTACTGTTTTATTGTTAAAAAGAAAAGATTATTTGGATAAAATTGAGTCTATGGGCTTTCTGTAATTCGGAGCTTTCTGGATAATGGGTTTCTGGATAATAGATCCCATACTTGTACCTTAATTGATGTGCCTTACAAATTTTGAATATTTGACCTGAACTGTTAACAACAACATGAGTATCTTCATGACTCGAAAAAAATAGAAAAGATTCAAATTTACTTCAAAAATAGTATAATTCCCTTTAGGGGTCTTATTCTGCATACTTCAGCTATGAGAATAATTCACCTAAGGGAATATGTCACACTTCATTCCCATCAGTTGGCAGTCTATTGGCTCCTGTAAAGACCTAATTGACAGACTGGGTGGAACAGAAGATTACTAGCGCATCAACCATTAATGGCTCTGCATGGTCAACTCAAGGAGTCCAATAGTTGGTTGGCTGAAAGTTCAAAACAGGTCAAAGTATGCAATGATCTGCTTGCTCGGTGACTTATTCATATATTCAACAGAAAATAAAGACCTGAAACATACTGTAGGTATTTTATAAGCAGCCCCCTGGTGACCCTTTCACTTTTTGCCAGACTTCCCTCCATGGTCCTTCTTGTTCTACCTGAAGCTGTCCATATTTTTTCCGGAGTTATCTGATTTTGGCCTTCTCATCCCCTTTGTCTCCCATGATCCAACAACGTTTTCCTGAATTTTAAGCATATTCCCAAATTTTTGCGTAGGTTCTATTCTGGGCTCTTATGCACAGCAAGCATTCAGGACATAATTTGGAGCATGTGCACATAGAAGTCAATGGCTTTGAGAGGGCCATTTTCGCATGTGTGTAACGTCACTTCTGGGGGTGCATCATCACACATGACGTCACTTCTGGCTCTTGAGAAAAATTTTAAGCAGTGCACTGGGTCCCCTGAATATTCTTTTGTCAATGTTGACAGCTCTGTGTCTTGTAAAGTATTTAATGGTCAGCAGGGTACGTATGAGCATTTACGACCAAATTAGGAGTCAGTAATGTACAACTGAACCAACCTGCTAGTATGATTTTTATAGAAGAGAAACATGGGCTGGCAAAAGAAGAAAGCAACTTGGGTTATGTCATGGGGGGTGTCTGTCAAACAAATTCCCTTTTCTTTAATAGTCTTTCCCTGTCCTTTAAGTATGACCTTTGTATTTTTTTTAAAAAAAGGAACTAAAGCTATAAAATATTTTACAGTTTTTGCCTCTAGATTTAAGTGCTAAATATTGGATAAACATTGTCTTTCTTCATCATGTCTTGAAGATGTCAGGGGGAAAAGAATGTACAGTACCAGCTAAAGGCAACTGATATTCAAGCGATTGCAGTTACTAGCATGTTAGCAGTGTATGAGTTCATAGAGAAATGTCCCCATATTGATGAAAAACAGCTTCTAGAATGGCATCATATGTATCAAGATAATATTTATTACTTAGCGATCTGACTGCCAGACAAGTGATTACAACATTAGAATTAGTTTCCATTAAACAGCTTTCGCTGATTGCTGTACTGGGAATAGATGTATTGCTTTCTCAGATGTGAATTAACAACTCCTGACAGGAGCCTGCGGCCCTACTCACTAACAGAAGGCAGGACCACATCTGACTTAGTAAGAGGGTCATAGAGAAAGCAATAGGAAGGCAGCTGCAGGTCTTTCTGGAAAAGAATAAAAGGGTGGGCACCGGGTGTTTGCAGGACAACATGTCAGAGAAAGGTTAAGTCGTGTTATGGTTCAATTATTTTCCAGTAAACTCTGTGTGGAACTAAAAGCAGCTAATTCTGTATATATAAGGAGCAAGGAGGTCAAAAATAGGCAATGGCTGCTGTGAAGGTCCACAAACAGGCCATCAAAAAAAGTAGTAAAAAAGTTTTATACCATAATACAGCTTTAGGAGTTTCATGTCCGTGAGCCTATGATTAAGGGAGTTATTTACTAAAAGAAAGAAAATAAATTACTCTCGCAAACCGTGGCCGTCCATGCAATGCGACTCCCCGGTGCTTGGGAACACGAGATAAGTTTGCAGGGGCGGCAAAAAGGCACTCCTAGTACTTCTAAGAGCCAAATTTCTGGTTTTAAAACCGGAAATTCGGCTTTACTAGTGCGAGAGAGCGCAGTTGCTCTCTCCGCACTAGTGTTCCTGCCTCGGATGCCTCTCATCCCGATACAGGCGAGAGGAGGGGCGGCATTTGAGGAGCCGCCTCAGGCGGCACCTTCATTAGAATCAGCTCTATGTAGAACACAAGTAAATCACCGGCACAACAAGGAAATTGCTAGCAGGGAAACCGTTGCTCGTTAATTGCGGAACGGCAATAAACGCGCAAGGGTTTCCCTGCTAGCAATTTCCTTGTTGTGCTGGTTATTTACTTGTGTTCTACGGTTATTTACTAAAACTCATATTAATTTAATTTCTTTATTAAAAGAAGGTCAGCCTAACTCCCATCCACGGATTTAACTCATTTATCAATAATTCTTCTGAAAGAAGTCAGTGCAAAAATAGTTGCAACAAAATCAGTGCAAACCCCAACTTTATCAGATTTTCCAGCACAGATCACATTGTCAAGAAACAACTTAAAGTAGAAGGAAAGTGTTCTTGAACTTGGGGGTGCCAAATGTTAGGCACCCCCAAGTGATTGTAGTGACTTACCTGAAACCCCAGGCTGGTGCTTCTATCAGTAGAAAACTGCATCTGCCCGTGGTTATGTCAGAGAGCACCATGGAGCGATCCTCTTCCTCTATTTTCGTGCAGCTGCACATGCGCAATGGAACGAAAAGCTGAGCTTTAACTAAAAAGTTGGCTATTTTGTTCTACTGCAAATGCTGGCATCCATTTTGGCTGACTGGCATCCCTTTTTCCGAGCCGGCATTCATTTTGGCGCAACTTGTAAACTGGAGCCTAAGCTCCGCGACCCATTCCAGGACTGCCCAGAACCTGGCCGCGGTCCGGTGGTTGGGGACCCCTGAAGTAGAGCTCACATACTCTCCTTCCTTATATGCAGTATTTGTGCCTGAGTCAGTTATTTTGTTAGATTTTGTTTGAACTGGAATGAGTTATTTGAGTGAGCTTGGACCCGTCACCCCAAAAAAATATTCAAAATCATATTTTATCACATTAGTCAAGCAAAATGAACATTAATTGCACTATATAAATTATTTTAATCTTGTTTTCTTCAGTCTGGGAATTCATAATTCTAGCAAGCAGGCAGGAGCCATTTTGTGGACACTGTTATTAAGACAAGCCTTGCATCATCTCAGAATCTTGTTTGTGCACCAGAATGGAAGACCCAATGTCTATCTCCATGTCCAGGCTACACTATTAAATGGTTAAGAGAACTGGGGGAATGTGTGGGGAGCAGTGACATCTAGGAAGTGCTGAATGGAAAGTGAAAGTAATTATCTGCCCCGCCTCTATGCCTAAGGCATAGAGGAGTGACAGATAATATTTGATTGACAGCTGAGATTTTTAAATGATCTTAAAATTAGCTTAAAACAGCTATGAATGCTTTAAAAAAAATTGAAATTGGATTTCATGTTTAATTTGAAAAGTACTTTTATTATACAGATTTTTGTGTTGGGTGACGGGTCCACTTTAATACATCTGCCAGGAAATGGTGCCCCCCAAAATATATATTGGATGAAACTCACAATAAAAATCTGACACCCAACTCCTTAATGAACACAGAATGAAGAGAAACAGATCCTGAGAGGAGGAGGAGAGTGAAGATTAAAGGACCAGTAACATCAAAACATGAAATTTTTTAAAGTAATAAAAATATAAAGCAGCTTTACTCTGCACTGGTAAAACTGCAGTGTTTGCTTCAGAAGCACTACTATTGTTTATATAAATAAGCTGCTGTGTAGCCATGGGGGCAGCCATTCAAAGTAGAAAAGGCTCAAGTTACACAGCAGATAGCAGATAAGCTCTGTAGAACATAATGTTTTCTGTTATCCATTACTTATCCTGTGCCATATAGCCGTTTTTCAATTTCCACCATTGCTACTTAGCAGCTTGTTTATATGAACTATAGTAGTGTTTCTGAAGCAAACAGATCAGTTTGAATAGTGCAGGGCAACACTACGTGATATTTTCTTTAATTTAAAACACTTAAATTTTTTGGTGTTACTGTTCCATTAACTTGATTATTTCAGAAACGGTATTGAATTCTTAATTGATTGCTTTTAGAAAGTTCCTTATTTAATCTTGATGAAACGTATATTCAATTTTCATGTTCACGATAGTTTCGCTTTAAGTTACATCGCCTAAGAGTCAGTAACATAACCATACAATGTTGTGCACGTTAAAGGCCCATGGTAAAAAAAAAAAAAAAAAAAAAAAAAAAACAAAGCAATAATATGTAATACAAAGAAAATATTATGAAGACATAAATATAAAGTCCCTCCTTACGAAATACTGAAAGGTAGAGAAAAAAATTCATGATGACTCTTGGATTTATTAGCACCGAACCAGTACAAATTTTCCTCAGTGCAGAAACCAACAATATCTAATCAGACTAATGTTTTCATTACTGCAAAGCCTGCTAGTGAGTCTATATAAAGCTAAAGAAACTAGAGTTTTATTGCAAGACAATTTTATCACTTAAATGCCAAAACTACGATACATTTTTATAATAAATCTGGGCACATTTTGTTTTCACAAAACAGATAGCACCATCATAGAAGAATTACCTTGCAAGGAACATTTCCCAGCAAGCACTATTTTTTTGCTTTAACGTGGCTGCTGTGGTAGGAATTGCCGACTATCAGCTGTTGAGATAAAACACAGGGAGAAAGGCACACATGGGAAAAATAGACTGACAGGACAAGGAGACTGAGACATTGAGAGCAAAGGAATTAACACAGAGACATAAAGAATGCAAGCTTGGACAGAATGATGAAAGTGAGGAAATACAGACAAAATCTATTATTAATAGAGTCCTGTCCCTCTTCCAACCGCATCAGTTTGAACCACGAATATGTCCCTGTTCTCCTTACACATCAACAAGAAGCAGATTAGAACATTGGGGGGTTGATGGGCACCATCTTGCGCCCCTTCTGTAAGCAACTGCTGACATTGAGTTAAAGTCATCCATATCTGACGGCACATGTTCCATTTCTCACTTGGGGGACTAAACTGATGTTGTTCAGGAGGGGGAGGGCAGGATCCCCAGGGACACTGTTTAGAATGCTATGACATTTCACATTGCTGATACAGGTATTGAACCTATTATCCAGAATGCTGTTTTTTTTCCATAAAAAAAAATGAAATAGTTAAAAAAAAAACTATAAATGGAGTTTATGGGAAATAACCTTCTCCCATTTCTGAACTTTCAGAATCCTATACTATACTATCCTATACTATATCCTATCATGAATTTGCAACTGAAGCATCTCTTCTGTTCTTTCTAGGTGGCAGCTGGAGGGAACTCCAGAAGTTTCTGATGCAAGAAGAATCATCCTACTCTTCTCTGTTCACTTCTTTTGTTTCACACTGAGCAACAGAACGTAGCAAAAAGAGACAGGCGTTTCTTCCTGTGCCAGTAACTTAAGCCACACAGAACAGTAGGAGGTACTTATGTGTTCATGATATTAGCAGTGTAAACAGGGGCGGATTAATGAATAGGCCAACCAAGGCTATAGTCTAGGGACCCACAGTGTTGAGGGGCCCATGGGGCTTTTTCAATCTATTTTTATTGTTTGAAAAAAAAACGCCCTCACTCCTCTCCTGCACAGGCAGTAACTGCTATCTGGCTGGCTTTATGAGGATCAGGCAACGTACGTGAGCACGGCTTTGGGGAATGGGTAAGCTCCAGTGATGTGCGCCACAACAGACGCAGCGTGTACAGCTTGAGCGCACACTGCCACGTGCCTTGCCTAATCTTCTCCCAGCACGCCAGAAAGCAGGTACTTGCCATGCATGGGCAGGGCCGCTCCGGCAATGAGGCAAGGTGAGAGTCTTGCCTCAGGCGGCACGGAGCGGCCATTTACCAGGGGCATTTGGTAACTTTAAGAGCTGAATTTCAGTTTTGTAAAACGGAAATTCAGCTCTTCTAGTGCAGCGAGCACAATAGCGATCACTGCAATAGTGATGCGGCCCCTCCTCTATCCGCTCTGACGCTAAAAGTTAGAAGCGCGGAGCTGGAGGGGGGCGGCAGCAGCCCCTGGAACGCCCCTGTGCATGGGGGCAGTACGGCACTGGACCAGGTCCTAGCAACAGGTGGGGGGGCCTGTGGAAAGGGGGGATGGGGGGCCCTGTGGTAAGTGTAGCCTAGGGGCCTCAAGTAGGGTTAATCCGACACTGAGTGTAAAATGGCTAATATCATGAAAATGAAAGGAAAATAATGTATGAAAATTGCAAAAGTGTTCAGAACAGCATTCTGTTTCCCCTTTAATGCACAAGCTGCTAATGCCATATGGATGTTTATATGTAAATATTAAGAACAGGTAACTGTTTGAATTTTTCTCATAGATTATTTATTTTGTCAACTGCTGTTCCTTTAAAATAGGTGTATTTTGCCTTCATTGTTTCAGCTGAACCATGCGACCGAATAAAATATAAACGTAAACTGTTTTTGTTTTGGGATATATGGATGGCTGTGGAATGACTGATGACGTTAGGCAGCTCCTGCCTTTTGGAAAACACTAAATATATATTTTTTTGCTCAGTTAAAATTAAAATAAAATGCTTAAATGTGTCAGTGAATTGTACAATATGCTAATATTCACCGGGTCTGTGAGAACTGTCATTTCCTCAAGCGCAAAAACTAGATACAGAGACAAAAGGACAGAGAGGTGATGAGGAGACAGACATTTAGCACATATCCCTCCCTAGTTTTCCCTGAATGAGATAATGAGAATCACTTTAAAGGAATTGCACAGGATAAAAATAAAAACTGGGTAAATAGATAGGCTGTGCAAAATAGAAAATGTTCCAATATATTTAGTTAGCCAAAAATGTAATGTATAAAAGTTGGAGTGAGAGGATATATGACATAATATCCACAAAATCTTTGTTTCCACTGATTGGTTACTGGGCTGTAACCAATCAGTGGCTTGAGGGGGGGCACATGGGTCAGTAGGCCCAGATTTGTGGCAGGCCTGGATTTTATTTTTTAAAAATGTTTCTAAAATGTATGGCATCAGAAACCTAGCGAGCTTCTATATACAGTAAGTCAATGGTAAGGGGCAGATTTACTAAATTTGTGTGAAGGATTAGAATATTCGCGCGAATAGTCAATTGTGCGACTATTCGAATATGCAAATTAAGTTTTTTCGACCATCGAATATAGAATATTTATAATTAAAATTTTTATTTGACTGCCTACTTCGTCAGATTGAACCTACCGAATTGCAATAGAAGCCTATGGGAAGCCCCCATAGTCTTTTGACACACTTTGAACATTCGATTAGTACGATTTTGGCGAATATTCGAGCGTTTTTTCTGCGACTATTCGATCGTACAATTCTGGCGAATAGTCGAATATGCTCTCAAAACTGGCGAATATTCCATTCGATTTTGGCGAATATTTATTCGCCAAATACTCACCAATCGAATTCGAGGGCTAATAGCCCTCGACAATTCGACCCTTAGTAAATCTGCCCCTAAGTGTATTTTGAACGTTCAAGCTAGTGTATCCTATTGTTAGAATATTTAAAGTGGTGGTTCACCTTTCAGGTAACCTTTAGCATTTTATAAAACGGACAATTCTAAGCAACTCTTCATTTTTTTATTTCGTAGACTTTTTTTTATATATAGTGCTGACTTTTTCCAACTTTCAAATGAGGGTCACTGACCGCTTCTAAAACCAAATGCTCTGTAAAGAATCAAATGTAATGTTATTGCTACATTTGTAGGTAGCAGTCTGAAATTTCAGACTAGAGAGCTGCTTAAAATAAAAAAAAAAAGGGAAATATCTCAAACACCGCAAATAATAAAAAATGAAAACCAACTGTCTCAGAATAACACTCTCTGCATCATACTAACAGTTATCTCAAAGGTGAACAACCAGGTTAAAGCAGTTGAGTTTATAAAAATGAATGTAATGTGATTTCCGTTCCCCTTTGCTGTTTTGTTTTTGGAAACTCAAGTGTTTTACTCAAGTAAGCCTAGAAATAAAAATCACTTAATTGTGTTAAATAATTTTTTTTTTGTGATTGACTTTCAAACACAATAGAGATTCCATAAATCTGCCTCTAAGTGAAGAGATTACCCAAAAGGCACAATATGACAGCACAGCATGAGACTTTCAGCATCAATTAAGGAAATGGTACGGCTTTGTTTCTAAAATGTTAAAAAAGTTCCTCACTCTCAGTTAGATGTAGGTCCAGAACCTACAAAAGTAATGATTCCATCCCTAAAGCAAGTCACGTGAGTTTAAGCAATCTCGCTCTTCATTATGAACTGCATGATACTGACATTTCCTATAAAGGCTAGCCTTATCAGAACTGCTATTTTGACCTTCTTCAGTTCTGAAGCCATACATATGCATGAAGAACACTGCATGGACTAAGATTTCATGTCGCAGATTCACATGAATGCTCAATGTCAGAAAATAGCAGCTGCTGGGGGACCAATGAGCAGCAACATGCTATCCCTGACAAAATATAAGGATGCTCCTATAGGAGAAAAATTGTTAAAGGGGAACTATCGCAAAAATGAAAATTTAATATAAGCTTCAGCACATGGAAATAGAAACCTTTCTAAATACAATCAATTAAAAATTCTGTACCGTTTCTGAAATAATCAAGTTTATGTTCACTATTCCTCTCTCAGCATCTGTTTCTCTTCATTGTGTCTTCATGAAGTAACTGGGTGTCAGATATTCATTGACAGTTAGATATTTATCTAACACAGTGGTCCCCAACCAGTAGCTCGTGAGTAACATGTTGCTCTCCAACCATTTGGATGTTGCTAACAGTGGCCTCAAAGCAGGAGCTTATATTTGAATTTCAGGCTTGGAGGCAAGTTTTAATTGTATAAAAACCAGGTGCACTGCCAAACAGAGCCTGCATGTAGGTTGACAATCCATATAGGGGCTACCAAATGGCCAATCACAGCACTTATTTGGCACCCCAAGAACATTTTTCATGCTCGTGTTGCTCCCCAACTCCTTTTACTCCTGAATGTTGCTCACGGGTTCAGAAGGTTGGGGATCCCTGATCTAACAGATGAATTAGAGCTCTCTCAAATAACAGATTCCAGTATAAACAAAATCTAACTGCCTTTTGCCCAAATTCTGCATGTAGAGAGACATGATGTCTGGTGATTTTAATAGAGTGAGCTCTAATACATCTTCTAGGCAAAAGGAGCCCCCCTATAAGATATATTGGATTATTAGTCCGACACCCAACTCTTGAATGAAGACAGAATGAGGAGAAACAGATGCTGAGAGAGGAAAAGTGAAGATAAACTTGATTATTTCAGAAGAAGAATTTTTAATTGATTGTATTTAGAAACTTTCTTAATTCAGAATGATGGAGCTTATATCAAATTTTCATTTACGTGATAGTTCCCCTTTAAATATATCCCACACTTTTTTATTCCCCTCTTTATAATGTAAGCTCTGTCGAGCCAGGCCCTTCTAATCTCCTGTATCTATACGTTTTTCTAGGTAATCTGTATGTTTGATGCACTTAGTAATGGAATCAATATTTTTTGGTGCCTGGGCTCTCGTAGACACATTCTGCGGGAGTGCTAATATTTGCATTAATAATTACACCTAAGTCATTTACTTACAAATGTTAATAAGCTATTATATATTGTTTGCATTGCTACCAACACAAATGGTAAACTATGTATCACACAGTTATTTACATTGATCACTTAACTGTTAATAATCACTGTTACAGTTTGAGTGCCTCAAGGCTCACCCATATAAGCTTTTTGATTGGATACCCCAGATTGCAGACTCATTGCCCATGCTACCTCATTCCAGGCTGTTAAGTAGCTACCTATGGATTTTATATGCCTATAGAGGCTTTGACACCTTGAGCCAAGTGTACTTTGCTGTTCTGAAGCAAAGGGGAAATGCACTTTTTTAACAATAGGTTCTCTTCCAAGAAAACATTTCCTTATTTTGCAATGTAATTCCCCCTGAAAACCATTTATAGCCTTGGCACAGCACAGGAAAAGAGTTATAAGCTCACCATTGGGATCTTTGGCTAGTAGATTTCTACCTTGCACGACTGTCACTTTCAAAGCAAAGACAGGAGCCTGTAGGAGAAAACAGAGACATGAATTTATAAGAGTCTATATGTATTTATTAGTCCAGTTTCAAGCAATCATGTAACAGGCTCAGCGTTTCACACTCCACTGCATTTTTAAGGACAGGATAATAAATAAAAGAGTCAGTTAAGCTCTTAGGTAGGGTGGAACCATAAAATCTCTAAACGTGCTCACATTTTTTGCTAAAATTGCTGAGATTTTTCTCCGCAATTTTTCAAGACAAGAACTGCTGAATAAACGGTATTGCTTATGTGCAATCAAGGAGAGCCTTGGAGGCAGGTGGGCATGATTGATGGAACTCATACCTGTTTTTGGGTAGAAATTGTGCCCGAGTACAACGCCCATGACAAAACCAACTGACCAAAAGATTTTTCCAACTTTCCCTAGATAAGCCCAGGAGATCAACACTAGCCTAAAGTAACTTTAAAAAAGAAAATGATGCAGTTCCAAACTATTTAAAGTCATGTCACACAGAGAACCGTCTCACGTCACCAAAATATCTGTGTCAAATAATAATAATTGTTAAAATAATGCCACTTTCACCATTTTATTTACCCAATTTAAGAAACAATGTTGTATTTCTATGTGTATGGCCAGTTTTAATCTGCTTTGCCTCTCCAACATGGTGTTACCACTTCAAGATCATTTGTTGGTGTTAGAGTTTCCATTAACCACTTTTAATAAGATGCACATTAGTAAAGTGACCTTGCTTACTTGGCACAGAATTAGGTTGGTCAGTGGACATAATATAAATTGTATAGAGAACATTCCACATGTCAGATTCTTCGGGCTAGATGCCCATTAAGGGGATTTTGAGACAGAGCCGAAGATCTATTTTAACAGATTTCTGCAGAAAGGTCATCATAGATCCATTGTAAATCGAAGGGATGACAGAGCATGTAACAGAGATACACCTTAGTAAAGGGTAGCAACATAATGGATGGACCAGGAGATACTCCTTTTGTAACGTTAAAATGAAGTGATTATAACATGTGATTATATGTCCCTGTAGAGATAAATAAGATGAGTGTATTAAGGGCATGAGGGGTAATGTGCTTATAATTTTGTGTTAAATTTCATCTTTACCCTTCGTCGGATTGATGGTGACTTTAAATCTGTTTAAAGATTATGGTTTTTTTTTTTACTAAAATACGAATTTATCTCATACTTTAAATTAAAAAATCTTGACCAAACTCCCATCCCCATTTTTGCCTTATCTATCAATAAAATAACTAGAATAAATCAGATCGGCAAAAAAACAATAAAATTGGCAGAGAAACCTATTTTTTTCTGAAATTTTTCCCAAATTGCTAGATTTTTTCGGGATTTTGACCAAAAACCCCAAATTTATTGGATTATTGGGCTTAACCCAGCCAAGACCATGGTATCTTCCAATTGGGATAGGAACATCTCCCATTGACTTATACATGACCTTGACAGGTCTGAAATTGAGGATTTTCGGATTTTGGCTTTTTGCAGCATCGGGGTATAATACATCCCGAAAAATTCTAGTTTTTTCCCACCAAAAATGTGAGTTTTTACCCCAAAAACCCTGACCAGAAAATTAGTAAATTGGTAAATAACCCTCTAATGCACTGTGGGAGTTATTTTCCTTGTGTACTCTCTTCTTATTTTCGAAATATACAGTATCACACTGTAGATGCAATCCCAATGCAGAGGTGGTGTTAGATCCAGGGATTGCAATAGGTTCAACTGTGCATAATTTCAAACAAGGCAGGAAAAGTGCACATATAAGGAAGTGCAAGGAGGGCCTGTTAGACACCCCCAAGTGCATGTATTTACTTACCTGAAACCACAGGCCAGTGCTCCTATCAGCAGAAAACTGCTGGGTTATTCAAGCGAGAGATCCTCTTCCGGCTTCTTCCATCTTCAAATTTCCCAGGGCAGACGCATGCGCAGTAGCTGACTTTTTAGTTAAAGTTTGGCTTCTCATTCTACTGCGCAGCCGCAAGAAGAAAGAAGATGGAAGAGGATCGATCTATGGTGCTCGCTGGCTTAACCCTGGGCCAGTGTAGTTTTCTCCTGATCAGAGCACCAACCTGGGGTTTTAGGTAAGTAACTACAATCACTTAGGGGTGTCTAACATTTGGCTCCCCCATGTGTGATTCGACTTTCCTTCTCCTTTAATTTCTTTTTTTTTTCTGCGGGTAATTTAGCACAACTGCAAATAATCCTTGTGTTGCGACTTCTGCCATGAGATAAAAGTAGCAACCCTAAACAGTAATTATTATAGGTTACATCCAAAAATGCAGGTTATTTATGGCCACTGTGTATTATTTCCCATTGGCTTCTGGATTCCCCTGCCTTTCAGCAGTGTCTCTGCTTTGTCTCTGCAATGTACACCGTGTCTAATCCTAACTGTACAATGCGCTGATGCATATATAAATAAGTGTAATTAAAATATGAAAAAAAATATGCTTATTTGTGGCAATTTTTAGACCTCCCTCCCTACTGTTATCTTGGTTATGTATAGCAGAGGGGGAAATTTTATCACTCTGTTTTGAACAGCTGTCTCCAATATGACTTTGATGAATCAGCTACAGCTCGCGATTTACATTTTCCAGATGGGACAAAATATTCTCTGTATGAATGCTGACGCTTAAATGTTCATAATTGTATGGGTTTAATGAATCACATGTGGAAATGCACTGGAAGACAAGTGTGGAAATTAAATATATACAATTTAGAAAAACAAAACAAATTCCATTTTTACATTAACTTTAGCGGACACATTAAAAGTAGTATGCAGGAAGGCACAGGAGGAAAACGCTATGTAGTTTATACAAGTATAGGATCTGTTATCTGGAAACCTGTTATCCAGAAAGCTCCAAATTATGGAAAGACTGTCTCCCATTGATTCAATTTTATCCAAATAATAAAATTTTTTAAAAATCATTTTCTTTTTCGCTCTATTAATAAAACATTACCTTTTACTTGATCCAAACTAAGATATAATGAATCCTTAATGGACGCAAAACCAGCCTACTTTGTTTATTTAAAGGGATACTGTCATGGGAAAACAGGTTTTTTTCAAAACACATCAGTTACTAGTGCTGCTCCAGCAGAATTCTGCACTGAAATCCATTTCTCAAAAGATCAAACAGTTTTTTTATTTTCATTATGAACATGGGCTAGACATATTGTCAGTTTCCCAGCTGCCCCCAGATGTACCCATTCTCTGTACAGTATTATAAGGATTCCGCATTCTTCTAGGTATGCAGCCTACTGATAACAGTTCCATTGTCTCCTATTCAATTGACTTTTCTTTTTAAGCAATGATTTGTTATGACCAATAAAATACTCCAATGACCAATATAATATTCCAATCACCTAAGCAGAAGTTTGAGTACTTCATTACACAATGCACTCTGACCCAAAATTATTCATAGTAATAAAAAACCTGTTGAACAAACTATATATCAACTCAAATTAAAATCACCCGCAGAACAACATTTGTCATATGACCGGTATTATGGGCTTCAAACAGTGGGACTGGAACATATTAAAACATACAGGACCTATTATACAGAATGCCCGCGATCTGTGGTTTTATGTATAACGGGTCTTTCTGTAATTTGGATCTGCATACCTTAAGTCTACTAGAAAATCATTTAAACATTAGTTTAACCCAACAGGCTTGTTTTGCTTCTAATAACAATTAATTATTATATTATAATTAATTATAATTATTAAATTATTATAACAGTTGGGATACTGAACAAGGTACTGTTCTATTATTAAAAATGATTAGAAAATCATTAAAAAAAACCCAATAGAATGGCTTTGCATACAATAAGGTAAGTCATCCAAGTACTGTATATCATAAGTGGGATCAATTACAAGGTACTGTTTTATTATTGCAAAGAAAAAGGGAATCATTTGTAAAATTTGAATTATTTGATTAAAATTGAGTCTATATATTGAGATGATCTTCCCATAATTTGGAACTTTCTGAATAATGAGTTTATAGATAACCTTACCTGTACTAAACTTTTGTATAAAGTGTAAAGGTTTAGGAAGAACATTTCTGATATCTGAGAACTACAACTTAACAAAAAGTGTAACATTTCTAAACATTAAAAATGTTTTACAATTCCATTACCCCAGTAAAATCTCTCTTTATAAGCAGGCTTTGTGTTTAAAGGAGAATTCAACCCGAAATGAAAAAAACCCCACCCCACATAGATCCCCCTCCCTCCTTCCCCTCAGCCTAGCTGCTACCCGGGTAAATGCCCCCAACTTTTTACTTACCCCTTGCTGGAGATTCAGGGATCAGAGTTCATGGCAGCCATCTTCGGGGTCTTCGGTAATCTGAGAACGCGAGTGGAATATCGGCGCATGCACAGAAGACACAAAGATTGCCAAAGACCCGGAAGTTGGCTGATGTGAACTCTGACCCCTGAATCTGCACAGAAGAGTAAGTCAAAATTTAGGGGCATTTGCCCGGGGTAGCGGCTAGGCTGGGGGAGGATGAGAGAGGGGGGTCTATGTAGGGTAGGGGGGTAGGGTTTTTTTTTATTTTGAAGTTGCATTCTTATGTAAGCTACACACAGTATGGCTTTAGAGCCTTCACTTGAGTAAATTTAGATTTTAGCACCGATATGATGGCATGGGAACATAAAGGATGAATTCATGTTTTCATTCCCAATTCCTGAAGTGAGGGAGAAAAACACATTTTTTTTGGTTTTAAACCTGTGTAGCATATGTTAATTTTCTGTCTTCTTTTAGTCCACCTCACCCAATTGTAATGTTTATCTGTTTACATTATGTCTGTGCTGCTGTATAAATCCTCAAGAAGGTTAAATTATAGACCAAACATTTACCATATGTTTAATAATAACAATTAAAAATATAAATGATCAGCACTCTCTAACAATGTTTCTGTTTACTGTATATATACAGTATATATATATATATATATGCACACACATATATGTGTACTTCATACGCACATATATATATATACACACACATAACAGGATCAAGTCCTTATACTCTATTGCTGAATAAATATTCCTGATCTCGGCGCACACATGAAGCACATATGTCACTGTTTAATTAAATATCAATAATTCAGAATGTCCTATTGTTCCAATAATGTTATACAATAATTATGCAACACTGATCTTTCAAAACTGCCCTGATTTTGCTCATCCCTGCACTGGCATTAACTACTCTTATTGCCTGGAACCATCACTGGCTTCTGATAAGAGAAAAAGATCCTTTCATTATTACTCCGCGGAGCACATTCATTTTTCCTTGACACATTGTACTTGTACAACACTACAAATTCTTGTGATAAAACAATCACTATACAATTTCACCTTCATTCTTATCATTACTGACATTCAAAGCCCCCCTGAACAATGATTTGTGGTGACAACGAGAGCTGCTTTTGTTGAGGATTAGTTATACTGTGCTTCCCATTTTGCAAGTAGGAGGTAATTCAATAAAAGTTGCAAAATTTGCTCCAGTTCTGTTAACGTTAAGAAACCTGTCAATTTAGCAGATTTACTAAATTCATGTGAATAATTCGAAGTTCGATCGAATTTAAAATAAATTTGAATTTGAATCTTTGAATATGCTAATTAGGCCATATTCGACCATAATAAAATTAATAAAATTTTATTCGACTATTCGATGGTCGAATTACTTCCCCTTTAAATTTTTATTCGACCACCTACTTCCCCACTTTCGGCCAGATATCAATCGGGGAAACCCGTCAGCTGGCCCTACACACTGGCCAATAAGCTGCCGACTCGGTCTGTCAGCAGCTTTTGTCGGCCCTTGTATGGGGGCCTTAAGACAAATTGCAATTGGTTTTAATTTTTTTTATTAAAGTGATACTGACACTAAAAAATGAAATTTAACATATGAATGTACATTAATTGTTACCTATAGGTCATGTTGATCATTTTTTGCTGAGAGGTTTGTTTTTGTATATAACTGTTAGCTGAAACTTCTAAGCCTGACTCTCTGACACTCTTACTTTGCCAACCTAACAGTCCCATCTCAGTCTGTTAGTTACAGCTTCTAATGATAACAGATGCCGGGTGCACAAATATGGCAGCCCCCTCATACAGGAACATGGGGGATCAGACAGGTAATGTAAAAGCATCATGCAAATACCTTATGGCAAAGTTAGAAGTAGCTTTCAAAGCCAGTTATTATAATAGAGGTAAAAAAGAGTTTGACTTCAGGTGTCAGAATCTCTTTAATTTCGCTTTTAATTCAGCAGCTCTCCAGTTGCAATTTCAGCAATCTGGTTGCTAGGTGCCGAATTACCATAGCAGCTATACATTGATTTGAATAGGACACTAGAATATGAACAGGAAAGGCCTGAATAGAAAGACGAGTAATAAAAAGTAGCGATAACAATATCATTGCAGCCTTATGGAGCATTTATTATTTAGATGGTGTCCCATTTGAAAGCTGGAAAGAGTCAGAAAAAGAAGACAATAATTAAAAACCTATAAAAAATAAATGCCAACTAAAAGGTTGCGTATACTTAGCAATTTTATAACATACTAACAGGTATCTTAAAGGTGAACCACTCCTTTAACAGTTACTTACCCCTTAAGGAGAATTAAACCCGCAACTACCCCCTACCCTATATAGATCCCCTGCCCCCTTCCCCCCGGGAAATGCCACTAACTTTTTATTTACTCAGGGATCGCAGTTCACGGCAGCCATCTTCCGGGTCTTCGGTAAGCTGAGACTGGCGTATCAGGCCATGGGCAGTTGGAGAAATTTACTGGTTTGCGACAACTGCACAGAAATGGACTGAAATTGCCAAAGCACTGGAAGCAGTCATGAAGACCCAGGAGATGGCTGCCGTGAACTGCGATCCCTGAATCTGCACTGAGTAAAAAGTTAGGGGCATTTCCCTGGGGGGGGGGGTTATTTTTAGTCACGGGTTGAATTTTCCGTTAAGTTATGAGCAGTGGAATCTTCATCCTGAGAATATGGGTAAAAGCTGGGTTTGATTCTGTTTGACTGATATTATTTTGCTCACAGACATAGAGTAATGGACTTACACTATATATCTCACGGAAATTATTTTGCTGTAAACATTTATGATTCCATTCTGAGTTGTCACTCAAATTGCCACTAGAAGCAAAAAAAAAACACTGCTGATGCTTCTACATTTAGCTGCAATGCCTCATTTACATTGAGTGACTAATTTGGGATTTGGGGAGAGTCTTTGATCTTAGACCGTGTTGATTCCTACTGTGTCGGTGGAAACACCACTGCAAAGAATGATTCAGACTTCCAAACTGGGAACCAAGATGGCCTCACATGGAATGATAGGTTAGTTATTTATCAGTTTGACTGCACAGATGTGGAGAAACGAAGTTTTGGCTTCCTTTTTGCTAATTTATAAATTGGAACTGCAGCCAATGCAGAGAACTGCGGCTGTTTAATTATACTTATTATGTCATATCCATCTGTGGAGTACCTGCAAACTGATTATATTGCAGCACCTTTAACGTAACGTTAAAGAATGGCTAATTCTAAACAATTTTTCAACTGCCCTTCATTTTGTTTCTTTTTTGTAGTTTGTTTATTTGCCTTTCTCTTTGGACTCTTCAGCTATCAAATGGGGGTTGCTGACCTCATCTTAAAAACAAATGCTCTGTAAGGCTGCAAATTTATTGTTGTTGATTCTTTATTACTCATCTTTCTATTCAGGTCCTCTCTTGTTCATATTCCAGTTTTTTATGCAAATCAGTGCATGGTTGCTAGGGTAATTTGGACCCTAGCAACCAGATTGCTGAAACTGCACAGTGCTGAGTAAAAAGTGAAATTACAGAAAAATCACAAATAAAAAATTAAAACCGATTGTAAATTGTCTCAGAATATAAGGTGAACAACCCCTTAAAGTTGGCCATAGACAGGCAGAAATATGTTGAAGACTCATGGACCTGCATTATGTTGCTGATGCTTTCCCCTATTCATCTACTCTAAAAATTATTGTTTTTTTATTTCTCTAAAACTCTAAAATTTTGAGATTCATTTAGGGTAAAATGCATGAAAAACAATAATACAAAACAGCACTAAGCAAAAGCTGTTATGATCCCATACAGTAGAAGTCCATGGGAGCTGCACTCATCCTTTCTAATCAATTAAAAGTAGTTAGAGATTTTCTGATTTTGTTTGCTAGTATTTGTCTGAAAAACTCACATTTTTACAGGGTTTCGTAGTCTTTAGTGCATCACCCAGCGTTTTATATACTATTTATATTTGGATATGATAAGAACTTTCATGACATTCGTGGTTTAAGGGAAATGATAACGTTTAATTGTGGTTTCAAAAGCCTCTAAAACCACTAAAATAAATAGGCATCTACATCTGTTGGCCATTTCAGAGCAACCGAAGGCAACGTCACATTTACTGTAAATGTTTTTTGTTGTGCATTACCTTGGATTCCTTGACATGCTGTAGGATCGCATCATGGTCACTTTTACTCATTCCAAAAACCTGTAAAACAAGGAAAAAATCTAATATTATAATCATTTATTACTAATTTAACAATAACATTTCTCTAAAAGCTGTGATAGCTGACTAGCATCTAAACAATGATTGTATCTGAAAGAAGCTTGAAATGTAGTCTTGGTGGTCAGAGAGTTCACAGACAGTTTTCAGTTTGCATATCCTATTTCAGTTACACAGGGCACAAAGATTGCAGAAAACATCAGATAAAGAAGCTCAATGAAGGTTT
>CM044447.1:107015192-107039153 GCA_024363595.1 Xenopus borealis | reverse complement strand
AACAAATACTTCTATTATACGTTTGACTTCACGCCATATGCAAATTAGGCATACAGCGCTGCGAAATAAGTTAACCCTAAATAACCCTAACCCTAATAGAAATACATGTTAATAACATGTTAATAATTAGTGTAAATGCACTTTGCCTGACGAAGTAACGGTAATGCAACTTCGCTACCGTTCGCCTCCTTGAGAGCAACTTTGCAATTTTGTGAATTTGCAGTGGGCTGGTGAAAATTCGCCTGGCGAAGTGCGGCAAAGCCAACGCTAGCGCATTTTCGTGCTTTATTGAATTTGCCCCTATGTTTCTTTACATTATGAATAAAGTTGTAGTAGCTGCCATGCCGCACAATAATAAAATGAAAATGTCCAACAGATTCCAAGGAAAACACTGCCCCAGTTCTTGGCCAACAATATGGAAGGAAACTTGTTCTCCTTGGGAAAAAAAGCTGTACACAGGGTTTATTGTTTTTAATTCATAATTTGTCGACATAAATTGCCTTTAAACCAGAATGTGTCCATGCTGTCAGTGTAAATGATGTATCCTTTGTGCCTTTCTTTTTCATCCCACATCTGCTACTGTATAGTATAAGCACCTTGCTGTGCTACTTCCTTTCATGCTGTCTTCTTTATAATTAAAGTTGTTCTATAATGAGCTTGTGCATGGATACTTTGCTCCCTATTCTACCATTGCTATTTTAAGAATGCCGCAATGCTAATGGTGCACACTTCATGCCGTACCTCTGTCCTCCAGTACCGCTGCATGTTCTCTTGTTTCTGAATCACACTTCTCATTCTGTCAAAAAAATCACCAGTGTCCTCCCTGTGAAAAGATACATGATATAGGATGTAATTATTATTTCTTCCATCAGATGCAGGTCATAGGATCCCTACTGCAAAGCAGGAGACAGAAATGCTTTTCCATTTGGTTAAAACAAAACATGTTTTTTTCTGTTTTTATTTTAAAGGGGAACTGTTGCTGTCATTAAAACTAAATTATATTGACGCTTATCACTTTTTTTTTCAGAGATAGGTTTTATTATTTTTTTATATAGTTTTTGAGCTATACATTCTTTAAAGGTGTGATGTCTCAACCTAACTTTCTACTGCAAACATCCCTTCAGTTTGTCAGTAATGCTTTACATATTGCTGATTCATGCAGTAAATAGCCCACTGAAACAGGCAAAATCTGTCAGAGACTCACAGCATGAGTGTGTTGGTTGCAGCTAGAAAAAAAATTCTAGGGTAAGCAAACCTATTCATGAAAAAGATTAATCACCAGTAACAGATGGATTTTTATTTTTATAATAATGAGCACCTTTTCCTTTAAAGGAGAATTCAACCCTAAAGTAAAAAAAACCTACCCCTGTACCCTACATAGACCTCCCTCCCCCAGCTTAGCTGCTACCCCAGGCAAATGCCCCCTAAGTCTTTAATTACCCCTAGGTGCCGATTCTGTCCAGGGGAGTTCACGGCAGCCATCTTCTTCTCTTTGGTAATCTTCTGAATGAGAGTGGCAAAGTTGGTGCAATCTTCCACTCCATAACAACTCCGCCTCCATCAAAACTTAGGGAGATTGCCGAAGCACCACTCTCATTCCGAAGATTACCGAAGAGAAGAAGATGGCTGCCATGAACTCCGTTGGACAGAATCTGCACCGAGGGGTAAGTAAAGACTTAGGGGCTAAGCTAAGCTGGGGGGAGGGAGGTCTATGTAGGGTCTATGGGGGGAGAAGGGAGGGTAGGTTTTTTTAAATTTATGGTTGAATTCTCCATCGGAGGAAGAACATTTCTCAAAGGTACATTTATACACCAAAAGAAAGTATACAAATATTATTGAAAAAAAATGATTAGCCTCTTTGCTGCTGGTATAGAGAAGTGTAATGAAATTGTATCATGCTTTACAGCTGAGATTCTAGCTATCATTATTAGAGAATTTACACCACAAAATCAGAAATCTATTGATTAGATTGATTATTTTGAGCTCTGGATCAGTTACGGAATAAAAGAGATAAGAAAGCATGGAAAATGAATGGTTATTTTTAAATATTCAATATATCTATTTTATTTTCCGGTCTGTTATTAAGTACTTTTATTTATTGGTGGGTAGCATCTAAATATATACAACAGATATATATATTGTATATAGAGAGAGATAAAATGCATACATAGAGGCAGGGTTTTAATATGGTTGAGTGTAAAGCTAAGAATATACATGGGTACCAAAACAAGAAGATCTTTGTCAAATGTTTGATATTCACATGCTTGGCCAAATTAAGCTGATCTGTTAGTTTGTCTCTCTAGTCAATGCTCAAATTATAAAAGAACCACGTCAACAGTCAAATAAGGTTCTTATGCAAAATGATTTTCTAACCTGATCAAAAGAAATCTTAAAAACAGGCTAGTAAGCTCCATCCAGTAGCTTACATCATCCCATTTATGGCCATCTTAAAGGAAAACTAAACCCTAAAAAAATATGGCTACAAATGCCATATTTTATTTACTGAATTTACTGCACCAAAGTAAAGGTTTAGCATCTCTACAGAAGAATGATCCAGGCTTTCAAAGATGTCACAAGAGCTCCCCATCTTGGATTCTGTTAGAAGTGTCAGTGACACTACACATGCTCTATGTGCTCTGAGCTCTTGTTGAGAAGCTACACTTAGGGGTTATCACAATTATCAAGCAGAAAATTAGGTTTGCTGACATATAAGTTGATGCTACAGGGCTGATTAAAGTCTGATACTAACTGAACTGGTTTAAGAGCTGCCATGAAATGAGAATCTGAATTAATAACTAATCAGGCTTATATTGTAAAATGTATATTCTACATATACAGAATATAGTGACAGCAGCAGACAAGAAGATGGGGAGCTACTGGGACATCTTTGGAGACACAGATCTTTACTACTAAAGGGCTGTGGTTGCCTTGGGCTGGTAGAGGAAGCCAAAAACATAATATACAGCATTTCTACCTTACTTATTTAAGTTTTAGCTCGCCTTGATCTGAGTGTGGCTGGTTTGGATTGGGGTGTTGCGACTGTCTAGCTTTTTGATTTATTATTTCTTTAATCCATTAATCCATTATTCACGTACATCTTTGTATATATGAATTTATTTTAATCATGTTTTTCCTGTAGGCATGGAGATTCGCACCAGACAAGAACCAGGTTCAGGATCAAAATTATTGGTATGTAATAGGCTTTTGATTGATTTACTTTAATTAACAAAACTACATTTTATTTCTAATAAACAACTGAATCCTCCACCTTTGTCTTTGTGGAAAAAAAAATTCGTTTTAAACGAGCAAGCTGCAAATAAGTGCGTTCTATCTACATTCGAAAACAGGTTGGTTGTTTTAACCTCTCAGCATGTAATGTTTCCCTCCGGAGCTCTCCAAATAAACCATTCACGATAGTTAATTAAAAAACCACAGCGTAAAAAAAAAACACTCGTTGCTAGATAATCAATATCGCTTTCTGCAGTATCTCAGTGCAAACTGTGCAGCAATGGGGAAGCACTTACAAATCATATTCATAATGAGTTCTTAAACTTTCATCTTATTGAATGTTTCAAAATATCAAAGGCAAAAGTGCTTACAAGATTATGAGATACGCATGGAAATAAAATCGAAAATGTTGAGTTCAAAAAGGGGACGAAATTTATTGGTACCTGTAACGTTACAGGTGACCCATGGGCTATTAACTCGTTAACGGTTCAAGGAAACATCGCATGTCATCATTGTAGGTATTAACAAGAGTTTTTGCCTAATCAGCTGTACTGGACTCAGATCAAATCGTTGGATCAGTTCCCAGAGATGTCTACAAATATGCCACATCGGGCAATTACACATGCATGCATGCATATAGTAACACAATGATGTGGACTCCCTGTAGCTCTAGGAATAGAGGACCATGGTCTTCAGTGTATAGGGGAATACACAGAGGTCTTGCCTCCTCAATGCACCTTTCTTCACCCACAGCTGCAGCTAGGATTGACTCTGGTCATATTTTATGGGCTGGACTGTAAAACTGACACTTGGGGGCAGATTTACTATTGGTCAAATTTAGAATTAAAAAAATTCGACCATGGGAATTGTAGGTGAAGTAATATCCTTCGAATTCGAATATCGAATTCAAAAGATTTTACCACAATTCGATCGATCAATAGATTAATCGTTCGAGTCGAACGATTTTTTCGATCGATCAATTTTTTTTATTCAATCAAAAATAATGATCCCCAAGTCGGCAGCTTGGATCTGGCGAACTAGGTGGTCGAATAAAATTTTAAAGGGGAAGTACTTCGACCATCGAATAGTCGAAAAAAAATTTATTCGAATATTCAAATTTTTCTAATTCGAATATTCGATGGTCAAATTTGCCTAATTTGCATATACAAAGATTCGAATTCAAATTTTTTTAAATTCGATCGAACTTCAAATTCTTCATTCTTCATGGCCCCTTGATGCCAATGTTACTAATGGGGGAAAGTTGACAACTCTAGCAGCAGATCTACCATATGAGAATTGTTTTCAATTCCAGTGGCAGTTTGGGAGTTGTACGAATCCATTCATTTCTAAAACCAGCTTAAAAAAGATTTTTTTGTGTAGGTGAGTAAAAAATCTGCAGCAAGCAAAAAAAACCAGACAAACTTATTGCCATGGCTAATGGGTGCTTCTAACCTGAAGTGGATTATCAAAATGTGCATTACAGCCATACTGGAACATTTGGAAGTCTAACATTTCAGAATATCACAGCCTCACAGCTGTAAAGGTGGCCATACATGGGAAGATAAAGCTGTCGATATCGGTCCGTTATCATATCTGCCCATGTATGGGGGTTTCCGATGGGTCTTCCTGATATCTGGACAATATTGATCGGGAAGGTTCATTTTCCCGCTGACCTGTCAGAGCCCTTTGCTTCCGATTGTTTGGCCCTATTACCGAATGTTCAGATTACCCCTGCCGTTAGTGGGCATATCGGGGAAAAGATCCTCTCATTTCGGATGTCGCTAAACAAGCAGATCTTATAGTGTATGGCCAGCTTAAGGCAACAGGCCGAACCACCATAACAGTATAAATACAGGACTACAGATGCAACTTTAGGATTGTAAAGTAAACCTTTAAAATAAGTGAATGTAAATGGATGAAAATAATATTCTTATAGGGAGCAGAAAATTCTTTTGCCTTTTTCACCAGAAAAATGATGCCCATAGACTTGAATGGTGTCAAGAGCCAAAAAAAAAGACACACATAGAATAAAAAAATTGGCATGCGGCAAAAATTTTGACGCCCATAAACTTTAAAGGGCGTCTAAAACATTTCACCTGCAGGTCAAATTTGCTCATCCCTAATTCTGAGAAATGTACATTCATTCACTATTTTTTTTAATTCCAAGATATTATTGAAGACATATATTTTTAATATGATTGAATTTTGTCACAGTAGAGCCACCTACTGGTCAGTTTCTGACCATGAAGTAGTCAAGGAAGTTGTCAGATGAAAGAGAAATGGCTGGTCTAATGTTCTTCTGGTTAGGAAAGATGTCAGAAAAATGTTCTGATTTCTCCTAACCAGAAGAACATCATACAAGCCCTCTTTCTTTCTCCTTACAACAAACTACATGGTGTTTGGAATGGTCAGAAACTGACCAGAAAGTGGCCCTGTTGTAACAAAATACAAAATATAAACAGGTGAAACAGGTCCCTGGTTCAAAACCAGGGAGTAACTGATCACACACTGGTTTCTGGAGAAGAGCTGGTTACAGTCACAGTTAGTGATAATATGGAGATGCTTGATGTAGGAGAGGCCAGCTGAAGAATAAAAACGGAGGTCCTGCTAATCAGAAGTCTTTTATGGACAGGTTTCCCATGATATGTATACCCCAAACTCAACTTTTTTTAGGACTTCTGCTTTAGTTGCAATTTATGACTTTGCTGATACTGTGGCCTTTCATATAGGCTCCAGTTTAAAACCTGGTCTTTTACTTAAGCTAAAAATGCTTGTCCGTACCTAAATGTCACATTCTTCTGAAAAGTAAAATAAAAGACATATACGTCATTCAGCCATCATATGATGGTGGCAATTTTTCTGCATTCTTGTTAAGAGAAATATTACCATATCTAATAATCTTTCTGTACTATTGGAGCAACACACAGACCTTTGACAGCATCTGTCAAGTGAAATCTCATCAAAACAAACTCTTCCATTCAAGCCGAGAATGGGAATTACAATTTGCAGTATCAAAATACGTCTGCTATTTAATTTCCTTATGTAAAAGATGCCAGAAATGAAAACCGAAGGGACAGAGAAATGTAATTTCTCTTTACATTTATCACATTAAATGTGTCATGTCACTTTAGCTGGGACATCTAAGAATGAAAGAAAATACTCCTGCAACCGAATTTTACATTTCTCAAACCAAATGCAAACACTTGTGAATAATGCATCACCTGCTGACATTCTATATATAGGATATAGAAACCGGGTAGCCACGCTATTTGATAAGTCTGTATTGCGTTGGTTTATTACAAAGCACTTTTAAATAAGGGAAAGAATATAATTTCAATATCCAATCATATCACCCTGCCAGATTGTAAAATCATTCTCTTTTCATATAAGTCCTTGTCTTTATATATCCTTATACATGATTGACAAAAAGGTTAATTAATAAGCAACTGTATTCTTTTCCAAGCAACACTCTGTTGCAGAAGACCACTGGTAATTATCCTTTATACTGCCATCCAGAAGAAAAGAATGGTTGGTCACAGTTCATAAATTTTTCCCTGAACATTATACTATGCGCGGCAAAGGTTTCTATCCTTTCCCTTCAACCTCACATTGAGTAGCTTGGTTGCTATGATACCATCATTATCTTCATTTGTTTTGACCTTTATTGGCAAGGGGGGGGGATCATATTAAATTACTAGGTTTTAGTAAAAGACAAGCGTTTTGCTGGAAAATTGCTGAAGTGATTTCAAGCAAAGTTGGAGGTCACTCATCCATTCCCTGATCTATTTTGAGCAGTATTGGCCTCCAGATAATTATTTGCTAACGGAAACCCCGATAGTAGTTGATCCAAAAAAGCAAGTCCTGGTGCTGACAGTTAGATTTCCTCCATCTGCTCCTCAAGCGCAAGTACAGTACTTATGAGAATGGTTCTAAATGCTTTCTTTGTGCTTCATTGTGAACAAGCATTGTTGGCATACCTCTAATCATCTGCCTTGTAACTTCTCAGTAACCCGAGGTGGGAGAGCCTGACACTGGTAAATGGTGCCAGGATGCTACATCTTGACCGTATCCCCAGGAGTATTTTTAATCATGTCTTTTCAGCCAGATAAAACAGCTGCCTGGGACTATCCCAGCGTGATAACTGTCTCAATTTTCTATTCTTGCCTTAACTGTTAACTTTGTGATCCCAGCGCTATGTATTAGACAGAGTTTAAGGTGAATTGTGATACCATCTAAAAGCCAGCAACATTTTAAGCTGCATCCTGTTATTCTGCAGTAATAAGGTGATCATGGTACCTGCACAAATTGTAAACAGTATTGGTCAACTAATTCTGAAAGTCCATAAGATTAATTTGCAGTCACAAGTTACTGTGCAAGGCATGAAAATAAAGTTGCAAGTGCCATTCACTACAGTGCTTGCTCCAGTATATATATTATATATATATATATATATATATATATATATGTTTCACTGTACTTGAGCCCTGCACTCATTTTGCTGTGATGCAAGATGCAAACTACAGGGTGTACAAATGCAAGGTAGTCCCAGGTTTAGCACCTGCCTTTAGGAAGTATTACTTCAGCTTCTTTTGGATGTTCCACCTACATACAAATGGCTTGAGACTAATGAATCACACGCCAATACTGCTTCTGGCACAACACGCTGAAAATGATGCAATTAATAACATCACAATATAAAATGTGTTGACATGAGTTGCCGTGGGGCAGGTTACTGGCTCACTATCCTTATGGGCCCCCTTGGAGGTTTGGCCATGGCAATTAAGAAGAATGGTTCCACCAAATGCCTAATAGGGTTCCTGGAATTCTCTTCCCTTTTCTAAAAAGAGACTTACAACCATGTAAAGGCCTAAACCTTTAGACCATGACCCAAAAGAGAGAGAATCTATAGGGCATACATATCCATCAGGTTAAACCCCAGGGTGGTGGCCTCCCTGCAGTGATTATAAATGTAGGAGTAGCCCAAAGTGTATTAAATTGATCTCTATGAAACAAGATACATGTATTAGTTTCAGATGAGCAGAGGAAAGTGTTACAGGAGACAAATATCTGCAAATATGTAGATGTCGAGTGCATGGTGTCACCATCACAAATACAATTTTGTACCACTCTGCCTGGTCTGTGAGTCTTTAGAAAAGAGGAGCTCTGGCATAGTGTAGAAGGTCAGTGATTTTAGTTACTGGGGTGGTTTCATTAATCCCATCAAAGTTTCAAAGTGTACCAGTTTTAGTAACCCATACCAACCAATCAGATGTTTGCTTTAAAAAAAAAAATATATATATATATATGCTACTTATTTGATTGGCAGCATATTAAATGGACGGAATGTCAGTGTGCACCAGTGAGTAGCATTTAACTTCAATCCTCATTACAGTGAGACATTTTCTGTAAAGTATTTTGAGCAGCAGTGCCCCTAGAGTTCTGAAAGCAGTGATTTGATGGTCTTCTCATAACCCACTATTATGCAATCAATTTCTCTTATTTCTGGTAAGAAAACTGCCAGCCCCACAAGACTTCTTTGCATTTTGTTAATTATAATAATTTACCAATGCGATGCACATCTTACAAGAAATCCATTTTATCAGCAGTACCCCACTGAGCACAATTGTCCAAGGACCAAGCTATGTGCCACTTTGATGGACAAACAGAAAAGGCTACAAATTACATCAGAATGAACAACTGTGTGCCACCGAGTGAGCTTTGTGTCACTTTTTTTTAGAAAGCCCAGTTTCAACAAAGACTTTTTATATACAAATTATACCCTGCTGTTTAATAACATTTCAACAAAAAGCTCTTCCTTTTATTCAGCTCCCAGGAAAAATAATGCGCAACACTCCATTTCTGAACTACCCAAACGGTAATTACTCCAAAAATTTTGATTATTGGGCAGTTTAACTGTGAATAAGTTTAGTTACTTCTTAGTTGGAAAAGTAAAGAGCTGAGCTGAATACAACTAAAAGTTGACTGCATGAGGGAAATAACCTAGTTTTTCTCCGTCTTTTTTTTATTTGATAAGAACATTCATCTCATGCACAGTTACCTGTATACATAGCAGTTGGACCTAAGGAATTCTCCATACTCAACAGCAAAATCAATGACCCACAAGGGCTGTACTTTCAAATTTCTGGGAAGTCCAATGTCAGTTTCCACTCTTACACTGTATACTGTATATAAGAAATCTTACAGATTCTGAGCAGAGCAATGAACTCATATTACTATTAGGAGATCATTTGTTTCATAAGATAAATGGTACATTTTTCATCCAAAATGAAAGGCATGAGTGATATCAGAAATGTATGCAATTAATTTTCACCTTGACAGAAATGAATGGGGTACTTTGAGGTATGTCGTGGAATTTTCAGGAACCGGAGACAACTTGAGTTGCAAGACAAAGATTATTTGAGATGAGCTCCGTGGATTCTAAACTCACAGGAATCACAGTGTTTTATAGGCTTGGGAACTTATGACATCAGGATAAATGGTGATAAAAGGGAGTTACCAGTGGGAGAGCATAGAGTAATCACTCCACTCCACAGCACAGAAAAACAAAGAACTGGTACCCTGGCCAAACTGGAAGCTCTGCCTCAAGGCCAGGGTACTAATGGCCAAGGATAGTTCGAGAACAGAATCCATCAGGGGGGCTGATGGGAAAATCTGAATACACAAAATTGTTTTCTGTTTCAAGTCCACTTAGGGCTACTGGCCATTGTTATGTGTCCTTATATACATGCCTCTAAAGAAAGAAAATATGGTACAGCTTCAGCTCATCTCAGCCGTTAAGCCTGGTCCTACATACTAATAGTAAACTATTTCATGCTCATTAATAAGAAGTAACTATTGCAAGTTCTGGTAAGCTAGTAAACCCCAATGCAAGGCTATGTCCAACCTCAGATATAGGTGCTAATATCTGTCTGACTTGCCCTAAAAATAACATAATGTACCAGAGTTAATGACTTCTCATGGCACAGAGTTAACATCACTCATTAATATGTAAGAATTGGGCATGGTGATAAGGGACAGGCAAAAAATGCATTATGCCTTGTTTCCAGCTTGTCTTAATACTACAACTTTCAGGTTCTTGGGAGTTGTTAGAAGTTGCAGTTCAACAAGAGTTGTAGGACCACAGGGGCTGACATAGCTACATGGCATCTTCTTACCCTCATATTATGTTATGCCACTGAATTATCCAGTTGCATTCTTACTCTGAGAGCATCATTAACTCGTTCGCTGTGCCAAAATCTGCATGATATTCAAATAATAGCATCAACGTGACCCAAAATAGAGGGATTCATTTTAGTTCTTACCTTTTTGAAGCAACTCCTGAGCAAGGGTTTTGCAGATTATAAGAGTAAGCATGGTGCACTCCTCTTCTCTGTCCACTGAGTGAGCGTCATGCCATTTGATTAGAAAGCCCACTTTCTAGCACAAGAAGTTTGTGTTTGTTTCCTCCTGACAGGTCAGAGCTATTGGGTGCTACCACTCCAACAACAATAAACTCACAGTTGCACTACTACAATGCTTTGGGCAGGAATTACAAGGTCAGACAATCCCACATTTTAGCGTGACTGAATGATTAGGATTTTTCTAGTGAGATTGGTGGGTCATGATTGTGTGGAACATTTCGCACACTGCACAGCATAATGAGGAAGAATACAGAATGATCACTGTCAGCATGAAAAATAATTAAGTATGTTGAGGCATGTGTCATATTGATATGTGTTCAGTAAGTTCAGGTGCTCTAACATTGATGACATTTTCCACTAATTGAGGCCATTGCGTTTAAACATGCTCCTTGCACTTCCATCGCATTGCTTCCATCCCACCTCTTCTACAGAAATGTATGCAAGAGCACCTAATGACATTGGGGAACCCTAGACCCTGAACATGGAGCTAATTCCGCAGTTAACACAGCGCACCTGTTCCAAAAGAATCACACGCTAATGTCATTGGAAGAGGTGTAGCTCCCAATCTTGTGGCAACTTGCATGTTATTCGCAAACATGTTTTATTGCATTTGTTTTGATGCATGGGGGGCAGTTGCAGAGGTCACAATTATGAGTTAGAGAGGCAATGGACCTTGAAATGGCACCAACATATACATGTGAGACCTGTACCCCACTGGATTTAGGCAGTAAGTGGGGTGAGGGGGCGGTTCTTTAAAAAATGTATTCACTTATATAAGTATCTGGGGATCTCCCCCCAAAAACCTTCTGCCCTAGACACAGGCCCTCGGGTGCCTATATATAAATACGCCCCTGACCAAACCTCATCTTGTATAGGAGGGTACTTTATGTCTGTAAAACACATTCTCTTCCTCAATACCAATAACCACCATTAACGTATGTGAATAGTAAACGTTAATCCATAAGCATTTCTCAAATGCTAACTGATAAAAAAAAAAAAATTCAGGTTCAAACGAGCAGATCTGATATATAAATGTTATCACTGTGCAGAGTAATGAGAGCAGCATGGGAAGCCTGTGTGCATATGAAAGGTTCTGGAATGTACTGGCACAGCGGGGCCACAGGAACTCCTCGCTTCGCCGTGTGATGCATTTTGTTTCCCTGACAACCCTCATCTATAGAGAAGCGCGCCTTCCAATTTGTCTGGACTTTCTTGAAGGGTAACATGTAATGTATGCAGGGAAAGCAGACATTCATTAACACCAGTTTAGAACGCAACAAACAATCCTGCGCTTGTTTTCATCTTCCTCCAACAATTTTTAAATGAAAAATGTGCAACCGAAATAGACTACAGTAGAAAGTATTGAGGTTATTCTGCTGCGCCCGCTAGGAAGAAGAGAGAATAAAAAGGAACTTTTTTACTGATATTATTTATAAAGATTCCATTGTATTAATACACCGGTAATGCCTCTAACTTAGGTAGGTAATTTATTATTTATAATAATAAGGTCCATTAATAATGTGTAAAGGCTTTACAGCATAGGGGGCCTTATGTGTTATATCTGCCTTTCATCAGACAACAAATAAAAGGCTGTTGTATGCCTCTATTCGATGCACTAGGAGGGACTGGTCCCATAGGCTAATAAGAAAACAAGGTTAATATGGGCAGAAAAAGAGAAGAAAGAATACAGTTCTCCCCATTATATGTGGCTGACAAGTGCTGACTCATTTGACATACACATAAGAATAATTCTACACAAATGTCTGCAGATATATTGAGAAAAGTTCTACCAAACCCATTCTGCACAGACAGATAGCAGAAAATGTCCTGCTATACTTTTCTCTAGGGATGCACCAAATCCACTATTTTGTATTCAGCCAAACCCCCAAATCCTACCCGAAACATTCGGCTGAATACCGAACCGAATCTGAACCCTAATTTGCATTTGCAAATTATGGGTGGGAAGGGGAAAATTTTTTTACTTGTTTTGTGCCAAGAAGTCATGTGATTTCCCTCCCTGGCCCTAATTTGCATAAGCAAATTCGGATTCAGTTCGGCCAGGCAGAAGGCTTCGGCCGAATCTGAATCCTGCTGAAAAAGATTAGGTGCATCCCTACTTTTCTCCGATATAAATATTTACTCAGAGCATGCAGCATGGGGATAGTGGTGTGCTCGTAGGTCGGGGAATAACAAATTAGATCCTCGATGATATAGGTATTTTTACATTTTTTTTTCTTCCTCTTCCTGAAATACATATGAAGGTACAAGTTATTGTGCAGAGAACATTTTCTCTTTGTTCCTTATTAGTGAAGCTGGTCCAAATGTATAAAAACTACACTTAAAAGGATTCTATCACAGATAAAAAAAATTTAAAAAAGCATCAGTTAATAGCTTTACTCCAGAATTTTGATATTTAATTATGAAATCTGACATGGTGCCCTCAACCATGAGACTTGTGCTCTGATAAACAGTTATTTTTCACGATGTAGGTGGTAACGTAGCCTTTAAAGCCCTTCATTCCTTTACACCTAACTACATCTCATCTCTTGTTTCTCTATATGTTCCTGGCCGAAACCTCCGCTCCCTCGAATCGATCGATTCGAACGATTTTATCGATTGATCGAATTTTTACTATTCGATCATTCGGCCCTGGACGGCTGGAGGGGGGCCCAGGAGGGCCGGAGAGGGGACCCTGGGCAGAAGTCCCGGTGGGCACCGGGCCCCCCAGTATAACCCTGTCCTTCATTATGCAAAATGTGTTTTTTAATGTTTGGTGAAACATCCCCTTTAAGTTGTAGAGGTTCATGAAAAAAAATAAATTCAGATTTTTAGCATCCATTTGCTGGCTAAATCTACACAGAGCATTGTAAATAACTAGCATTATTTTTCTGGCTGCAGTTAAAGATCATCCCACTCATGTGTATGAAAAGAGTTTCTTGGCATTTCAGCAAGAACCTTTGGAAAGTAGAAAAGAGTTTGCTGGAGAATAGGGAAGCAGAAAGCTTTCCAAAGAATCAATAGGCCACATAATAAATGTCATATTAACCTGCACATTTAACATCCTGCAAATGTAAAAAAAAAAAGAATTGGGATTAGAACTAAATATAGTAAGGGGATTATGAAAACAAACCCTAAGGATGCAGCTGTTATTTTCTTTTTAAAAATAAAGGATACAAGAACTGGAAGTGGAAAAAGACTATAAATTGGACAAGCACAACCTATTCAAGGAATATTGATAGCTTTTATGCTATAAGAACCAATACCCTGGGGTTGACCACAGCCTCCACAGAGCAACAGAGTTTGGGTTGCATCCTAAGGTGCTGCTAATTGAATAAGGCCAGGATTTACTAGGGTTGCCACCTGTCCAGTTTTGAACCAGACAGTCTGACCCACCCCTTTGTGTCACTGGTCCACACCTTCATGCCATCAGCCCGCCTCTGATGTCACAGGTACCACCCCCTACCCAGATTAAAACGAAAGAAAAGGTGGCAACCCTAGGATTTACTTGCATCTGAAGCACTTAAAATAGGGGAATTTTCAGCTTTTTCTTTTGAATATCAGAAATGATGAAGTGCTGTGAAACCTGCACTACTAAACATCTTGATACAAATTCATACATGCATTAAGTGCTTAATGTTTGTTATATTATAGAGGGGTCCATTTACTAACAATCACATTTTGATTTTCTCTAAAAATTTGTTTTCCTATTTTTTTTTAAAAAAATTGCTAAAATTTCAAAATTTATTAAAGGGATACTGTCATTTTTTCCCCAAAATGTATCAGTTAATAGTGCTACTCCAGTAGACTTCTGCACTGAAATCCATTTCTCAAAAGAGCAAACAGATTTTTTTATATTTCATTTTGAAATCTGACATGGGGCTAGACAAATTGTCAATTTCCCAGCTGTCCCCAGTCATGTGACTTGTGCTTTGTTAAACTTCAATCACTCTTTACTGCTGTACAGCAAGTTGTAGTGATATCACCCCCTCCCTTTCTCCCACCCAGCAGCCTAACAACAGAACAATGAGAAGGTAACAAGATAACAGCTCCCTAACACAAGATAACAGCTGCTTGGTAGATCTAAGAACAGCAGTCAATAGTAAAACCCATGTCCTACTGTGTACTATTCAGTTACATTGAGAAGGAAAAACAACAGCCTGTCAGAAAGCAGTTCCCCCCTAAAGTGCTGGCACAAGTCACATGACATGGGGCAGCTGGGAAATTGGCAAAATGGCTAGCCCCATGTCAGATTTCAAAACTGAATATGAAAATCTGTTTGCTCTTTTGAGAAATGGATTTCAGTGCAGAAGTCTACTGGAGCAGCACCATTAACTGATGTGTTTTGGAAAAAAAACATGTTTTCCCATGACAGTATCCCTTTAAATGTAAAAATAAAAGCATCTAATACAAAACTTTGCCATGTAAAAGTGTCAAAGGTCCTAAAGAAGTAAATGGGATCTGTGCTGGGCTGTTTTAAAGCAATTTGGACTTTAAGAGGTTATCCTGGTTTCAAAAATCTTTAAAACTTCCATCAGTCAAAAACCATATTGCTTTAAATTACTATTATTATTATAACTTTTTTATTTCTTATGCTTCTATTCAATCCCTCCCCTGTTCACATCCCAGTCTCTCATTCAAGTCACTGCCTGGCTGCTAAGGAAAACAAGACCTTAGCAACCGGATACCTGCAAAAAAAACTGAAAACCAATTGCAAATGGTCTCAGAATAATAATGTCTATGTCATATAAAAGTTAATTTAAAAATGAACAATCTCTTTAATGTTTAATGCTTTTGTCTTATAGGTTGCAGTTGCACCAGGAAATCTTCAATTACACTGGAATTGTGGGGAAAAACACTGGATAATGGACAAAAAAATGTATTCCCAAAGTTGCACATTGCACACTTCCCTTGCACTGATGTTCGCTTATAACTTAGCCCTAAAAGGTATTATGTCAGGATTTTTATGGTGTAGTTGTTATTTCTAAATAACACTGTTTACACTGCAAATAATTCACTCTACCATGTAAAAATTCAATCCTGAACCAGCAATAGGGTTGCCACCTTGCTGGCACAAGTCACATGACCAGGGGCAGCTGGGAAATTGACAATATGTCTAGCCCCATGTCAGATTTCAAAATGAAATATAAAAAAATCTGTTTGCTCTTTTGAGAAATGGATTTCAGTGCAGAATTCTTCTGGAGCAGCACTATTAACTGATGCATTTTGGGAAAGATTTTTTTCCCATGACAGGATCCCTTTAAGTCTACCTGGCAACTGTTATCTTGTATCAGGGAGCTGTTATCTGGTTACTTTCCCATTGTTCTGTTGTTAGGCTGCTGGGTGGGGGAAAGGGAGGGGGTGATATCACTCCAACTTGCAGTAGAGCAGTAAAGAGTGATTGAAGTTTACAACAGCATAAGTCACATAACTGGGGCAGCTGGGAAATTGACAATATGTCTAGCCTCATGTCAGATTTCAAAATTAAATAAAAAAAATCAGTTTGGTCTTTTGATAAACAGGATTTCAGTGCAGAATTCTGCTGGAGCAGCACTATTAAATGCATTTTGAAAAAAACATGACAGTATCCCTTTAAAGGGGAGGTTCGCGTCTCAGTTAACTTTTAGGATGTTATCGAATGGCTTATTCTAAACAACTTTACAATTTTAAGTTTTTTAATAATTTGCTTTTTTTTACTTTTAAATGGGGATCCCTGACCACATCTATAAAAAAAAAACAAATTCTCAGTAAAGCTACAAATTGATTGTTATTGCTACAGTCTATCCTATTTATAATCCAGTCTCTTGTACAAATCAATGCAAGGTTGCTAGGGTAATATGGGCATTAGCAACCAGGCTGCTGAAAATGCAAACTGGAGAGCAAGTCTACACCAAAGATGAACAAACAGTTGATCTTATTTCTGTAACTGCAATTTATCCGAGAACCGGTTCTTATGCACAAATGCCACCATTAGTTACAAAGAAAAACCCAGTTTGTTAATAATATGCAAGAGCCCACGTCTCAGTCATTGTTCTTCTGAGATAGCAGCCATTTATCTGCTGTTGAACCTAGTGGGGAAGCGTGACATATCATTTGCTTGGCTATTAGTCGCTTTAAACAATTAATACCTGGTTGTGTGAACTAAAGAGCAGCACTGCAGATAACAGATGTAAAGGTGGCGATGTAATGCATATAATTACCATTTAGCCTCGGTCTGATGAATATTTTATCATGCTAAGCTAGCCTAGAAAATGTGACAAAACAAGTTTTCCCCATCCAGTTACCCTGACAAATGTGATAAGCATGCGTATACATTTCCTAATGTTCTCAAGAACACTTGGCTCATGGCTCTGTTCATTATTCCACCAGTTAACCAGCTTCATTTAAGGTGTTTTTATTTCAGATGGTAAGCCCTTGTTGTATCTTATAAAAGGGGTTGTGCACCTTTGAATATGTTTTTTTACTATGATGTAGGAAGTGATATTCTAAGATATTTTGCAATTGATTTTGATTAGGGATGCACTGAATCCAGGATTTGGTATTCAGCCATTTTAAGCAGGATTTGGATTCAGCTGATTTCTTGTGCCTGGCCAAACCTTGGGCTTGAGCATGCTCAGTTTGCTCCACTTTCCCTCTCCCCCCCCCTTTTCCCTTCCCTGCTGTAATCTGAGCCCAGAGCTATGAGTGAGCAGGGAGAGACTCAGGCAGGAAGTGATGTCACACCAATCTAATATGGCAGCTGCTATCCTAAACAAACAGATTCTAGTACTGTTATTCAGCTATGGTAAAGCATTCTGCAGCATAAGTATGGTGTTATAGCTTTCACTATTGTGGCTAATCTATTGGTAATAAACTGCTTCGGTAGTATTCCTTCTTCTTTTTAGTGCATATGCCTATAAAATGACAAAGTCTTAGCTCTCTTACAAGACTTTCAGAAACTCAAAAAAAAAGTAGCAAATATGAATAACTCATGGATCCTGACTATCCACAAGCGTGTGACATCTTTGACTTCTAAGAAATTTGAACCAGACAGACTCATAACAAAGAGAACCCCATAGATGGGTAACCCCCAAAAAATTTTCACTATTTTTCAGACCTACAAAACGTAAAAGACGCCAGTGTTTTTTTTTGACGTAGAAAAATTTTCAATTATTTTTCAAACCTATCTTTTGTATTGAACTTCTCCAGGTCTGACCTGGCGAACTAAAGTCTAGCGCAAGAGGTAACGCTCAGAAAAATTTCATCTTAGTGAATTAGCATAGTTACGTCCCTTCGTCATTGCGCAACTTCGCCTGGCGTAAGGGTGCGAAGTTGCGCTAGTCTATCTACTTCGCTTCGCTAGCGAATTTTCGCCAGAGTCTAACTTAGTAATTTTGCGAAGTTGCGAATTGATGTCACGCTGGCGAATTAGCGCTAGCGTCAGACGCTTCGCGCTTTAGTGAATTTGCCCCTTAGTATGATGTTGAGTGATTGTCTAAGACAATCTGCAATTGGTTAACATTCTTTTCTATTTGTGTTTTTTTTTTAGTTATTTAAGATTTTTCTTCAGCAGGCCTCCAGTTTGCAATTTCAGTTATCTGGTTGCTAGGGTCTGCATAACCCTAGCAACCATGCACTGATTCGAATAATAGACTGGGATATGAATAGGAGAGGCCTGAATAGAAAGATTACTAATGGTAAGTAGCAATTAAAATAAATCTGTAGCCTTTGCTGTTTAGATGGGGTCAGTGACCCCCTTTTGAAAGCTGGAAAAAGTCAGATGAATGCAAATCACTGAAAAACTGTAAAATAGAAAAAATGAAAGCCAGTTGAAAAGCTGCTTTAAATTAGCCATTCTATAACATACTTAATGATAAACTAAGGGTGAACCACCCCCTATGCAATACAGATATCATTATACCACAGATGGGATAGTTTTTAACCCAAACAAATAAGAAACTCTATCTATAAGGTGCAATAATTTACTCAGGAAGCAGCATCTTCAATCACTGAACACAGAGCTCACAAGAATACCAGCCTCCTTCAATACAGACAGGTGGTGATGGGCGAAACTCCCGCGTTTCGCTTCGCCGAAAAATTCTCGAATTTCCATAGAAAAATTTGCGAAACGAGTCGCGCGTAGTTTTTGACGCACGTCGCGTCAATCGCGTCGCGTCGTTTTTGGCGCGCGTCGTTTTCGGCGCGACTCATTTTTGTAGGCAAATTTTTGCTGCCGTTTCGCACATTTATTCGCCAGCAGCGAATCGCGGGAATTCACCGCGAATTCACCCCTGCCGAATAAATTCGCCCATCACTACATTACTACTATTACTATTGTAGTAATATACTATCCAAAACTGAAGAGCTAAGAAGAATATCTAAGGGTTTACAACCAAGGCTACATAAGGAAGGCCACCTGAAACCATTTCCGAATTAGCACTCCTCTCCTACAGACAGACCCCAGATTTGAAACTACATGCACCTGGATTTTAATCGTTATCTAATTTGTAATACACATATCATTTGTGTTTTCTGTGAGCAAGACACACATTTCCTTCTCTGGTCACAGATTCTGTTGTTGTTTGTTTTTCCCTTTCGACAGTGCCGGCAATTTGCATGTCACAAAAGCTCCACTTTTCTAATTAAGACACAGCAAAGTTAATCATTCTGTTTACATCGGTTTTACTCATTCTTCTTTTAAAAGCCTACTTTCATAAGTATGGCATAATGCGCAAGATGTACAACAGATTTTAGCCACAAATTGCTGCAGACATACATTCTGATCTACAATCAATTAAATATGCACAATGTCTGTTGCTCTGCTTGAAGATAAATTGGTACTTGAAATCTTTTATAAATATTACATTGCAATAATTATCTACATTCTACTATTCCAAACAATAAAGTTTTTTGAGTCTATCTTTCTTTCAATCATATTATCTATCATATATATACATATATATATATATATATATATATATTGATCTATCTATCATCTCTCTATCTATCTATCTATAATCTATCTATTGATATATCTATCAATTATCTATTTATCATAAATCTATTGATCTATCATCTATATATGGCCCATTTACAGATCTATCATCTATTAATTGTCTATCTATCATGTATCTATCATCTACTTGTTGATCTATCACCTACCTATTGATCTATCAATCTATCTATAATCTATTGATATATCTATCAATTGTCTATTTATCATATATTGATTGATTTATCTATCATCTATTTCTCCGTCATATATCTATCATCTATCTGTTTATCTATCGACCAATTATCTATCTATTGAGCTATCTATCTATTGATCTATCAAGAAAATATCTATCTATCTATCTATCTATTGATCTATCATCTATCTATCTATTGATCTATCATCTATCTATCTATCTATCTATCTATCTATCTATCTATCTATTGATCTATCATCTATCTATCTATCTATCTATCTATCATCTATCTATCTATCTATCTATCTATCTATCTATCTATCTATCTATCTATTGATCTATCATCTATCTATCTATCTATCTATCATCTATCTATCTATCTATCTATTGATCTATCATCTATCTATCTATCTATCATCTATTGAACTATCATCTATTGATCTATATATCTATCATCTATCTATTAGTACAAATGTTTATATAAATGAAGACATTCTGCAGAATTAAATATAGTGATTACTAATTCACTTATAGAATAGGTTAAATAATTAATATCCTGTTAATTTGCAATAATTTGTTTGAAGAGATATACCAGTCATATTTGGCTGTACTGTTAGTAACAGAGGTGCAATTGAGACCCTAGTGCAGAGTGAGCTAATAATGGAATTGGTTATGGAAGATTTGCCATAGGCCTTCATATTTTATTCAACACTGGAATTCAATCCCATGGGATATTCCTACTACAAGTATGGGACCTGTTACCCAGAATGCTTGGGACCTGGAGTTTTACGAAGATGGGGTCTTCTGTAATTAGGATCTCAATATCTTAATGTAAATCATACTAAATAAACCCAATATGACAGTTCTGCTTCCAATTAGGATACATTATTTCTCAGTTGGAATCAAGTACAAGCTACTGTTTTATTATTAAAGGTATGGGATCTGTTATCCAGAATGCTCGGTACCGGGGATTTCTGGATAATATATCTTTCCATAACTTGGATCTCCATACCTTAAGTCTACTATAAAATCATGTAAACATTTAATAAACCCAACAAACTAGTTTTGCTTCCAATAAGGATTAATTATATCTTAGTTGGGATCAAGTACAAGCTACTGTTTTATTATTACAGAGAAAGGAAATTAGTTTTGAAAACTTGGATTATTTGGATAAAATAGAGTCTATTGGAGACTGCCTTTCCATAATTTTGTGCTTTCAGGATAACGGGTTTCTGGATATTGGATCCCATACCCATACAAAGAAAATTTAAATTATTTTTAAAATGATACATTATTTGATTAAAATGGAGTTCATGGGAGAATGTCTTCCTGTACTTCAGGGCTTTCTGGATAATGAATCCCATGTATATACATAAAGCTGTGTATGGTACTGCCATGGTATTTTCTTCAATAAGACACCCCTATAATGTGAATGTCCCCTTTAGTAAGTCCTAATATTGAGGAGAGGAACCCTCTTGTACAGTTACATTTTCCAGTAGAGTTTTCTGATGTGACAGGCTACGGCAGACCCCCATCCCCAGCTGTGATATCAGATCTTGCAGGCATATTATAGTGCTTAGTTATTCGTGGTGGCCAGTGACTCATCCAGTAGCAAAAATAGCTGGGAAAGCCATACTGTATTCAATCTCTTTTGTCTGATCTCATAACGAGTTCTGGATGTTGACTATAGTACTGGATAGGCTAAAAGGATCCTGCACTTGGCACAGTCAGTGGGGCTCTTTTATCAACACTGGGCAAATTTGCCCGTGGGCAGTAACCCATAGCAACCAATCAGTGCTTGGCTTTTTCAGGCAGCTGCAGGTAGAACAATGAATACATATATATATATATCATGCCTAAGAAATCCTTTAAAATAACACCTGTTTCACTTTAAGTTTATATTCAGCAACAACTGTTTTCTCGAGATAGACATAAAGTTCCTATTAAACCATCACGGACACGTTTTTTTTTCCAGTATCTCACATCACTAGTCCAAGGCAGGCGATCCCTCTGGGATTTTCAGCTTTTTTTTGCTGCTGTTCTCTTGACACTTGCGCATAAATTGCAGTTCCTGCAGTTGACATTAATATTTTCTGACATATAAAAGTACACATGGCCTTTACTTCCAGACCTACTGTTTGGTGCAATATCATTTTATTTAGACCAGCAAAGAAACCTTGAAGGAAGAAGACACACACATACTTGGAAGAATCTATCCTTATGAGAAACTTCTGTTACCTGTCAGCACTTGGCACTTTGCAAGTCTCTTGAGTTGAGTTGCTGGATTCCATCTCTGCTCTACGTCGAAAAGACTGCCGGTTCTGCACCTGTCTGAGCACACTGCTTTTTATCTCCAGGAGAGTTGACATGGTTATTATCCTGTTGGAGGTGCAAAAAAATAAGCTAATTAATTCAATGTTTATGGTATGAAGCCAGGAACAGATGTCTGTATATTTTGCTTAAATTCACATAAAGTTGGAATTTGGAAAGAATGTAAAAGAAAAATAGCTGCTTTGCACCTGAAAGGTGTGGGTTACCTTTGTGAAAGATTAAAATGCATGCCAACTAGCAAGATCTAGGATCCAGAAATTAAATTCTGCCTTCCAATTTCTAGAATTCACCTGTTCTGACATCTGGTAAACTTTGCACAATTAAACGAAGAGCGAAAAAGAAAAAAAAAAAATCATTGAAAATTATCAGTTTCCCAATGGGTATTTATTTAATAGGTTTTAATAATACGTTTTACCTGAGTGTTTCAGTAGACCAAAAGTGTGGTGCTATGTCCCCTGGGGAGGCCCAACATATTTAATGAGAGGGGCTATGATAATATCTGGGGGTGAATGATTATTATCTAGCTATTCTTGGAACTACAGCAATGTGACTAATCAGAACATCAAGGGGCCAGTTTAAAGGAATGGTTCAGTGTAAAATAAATAATACATATAAATAAATAAAATCTGGGTAAATAAAAAATGTTTCTAATTTAGTTAGTTAGGCAAAATGTAATGTATAAAGGCTGGAGTGACTGGATGTCTAACAGAACAGAACTGAACACTACATCCTGCTTCTACTCTAACTCTAGAAGTCAGTGACTTTAAGGGGGGGCCACATGGGACATAACTGTTCAGTGAGTTTGCAATTGATCCTCAGCATTCAGCTCAGATTCAAAAGCAGCAGTTATGACCAATGTGGCCTCCCTCAAGTGGCTGATTGGTTACTGCCTGGTTTCAGTGGAAACCAACAGAGCTACAAAGCAGGAAGCAGTGTTCTGGCTATTATGTTAAACATCCATTCAATTCAACCTTCATACATTACATTTTTGGCTAACTATATTGGAAATATTTTTTTATTTTGTTACAGCTACTGTTCTTGAAAATAAGAAAACAAAAATACAGACAAAAAGAATAAATAAGAATGTTACACACTTATCTTCTTATTAGTTGATATCATTATGAAGTCTTATGTAAAATAAAACATATTCCATTCTTACAAAGAAAGTAATCGGCTCCTAAATTGTCATATAACCCATACGTAGCCACTTCTTAAGCTATGGTATCCCCTGCCCATCCATTCTGCTAATATATTCTCTATTCTCCCTTCTGTGCCATCATTTTACTCTCTCCTTTACTTCTGAATATTCAGTTATGTGGAATCCTAGGTGTTTTGCCAAGGATGAGTAGAGTATAACAGGGCTTTATTATCAGGTTCATGCAGCCATTACACAACAGTAACATAAACTCTATCCTTAAACAGTATAGACAGTACTGTGTAATTGTGTATACACAGTATAACTCATGTGCACAGTGACCTCTGCAGGCCATTTGTATAAACACCACATATTCCCCCTATAGCAGGAAAGCATTTGGACAAATGTAACAACAACAATGAAACAATACACATCTTAAAGCAATAATATATATTCTTCACATCACATAGTCCTTGGTCAAAGCAGGTAGTTTTCTGATTCTCTCAGTATGCCTTATAGGTTCACTTTTTTCAGGCCTATTGCAGTTGGCATCTGGAGTAGGAAAATGTCCTTAATTAAATGGATTTTCTCCAAAGTCATTTCTAGCAGGAGCAAGATGACTTTCAGACAGTTCATCTGTGTATGGTCCTCGCTGGCATCTCACTTCAAGTGGTGTAGTAAA
>CM044447.1:106988205-107010646 GCA_024363595.1 Xenopus borealis | reverse complement strand
TCAAAGGCTACTGTGATACTAGATATGGGCATATTAGTTAGTATAGATATGGGCATATATGTTTTGTGTGAAAGAATGGAGGGGTGTATGTGTATGCTAGGTTTTAATTTGGAGGGGTTGAATTTGATGGACTTTGTCTTTTTTCAACTAAATGTAACTATGTAACTATGTTAAGCAAATATGTCCAGTTTTATTTTAAAAACATGTTTATCTGTAGTAATAATAAAACAGAGCTTGTACTAAATAGGCTGCATACATCCATATTTGCGGCACACCAATACTATTAGATTCATTTAATGTTTAAATATTTTTTATAACAGCATCTAAATCACAGAAAAAAACCCAGTCCCGAGTATTTCAGATAATAGATCCCCATACCTATATATAAAATGTATATAAATTAGGGCTTTCTGGTTGGTGCCACCAGTTCTGCAGAAAAAAATGGCTTCCATGTAACATGGACTGTCTGTATATTCAGTTTAATTGTTTAGCCAGCATGGCATCCGTAGAGTGGTATAAGGTATTATCTTATTATTACAGTGAAAAAGTGAAAACTAGAAATTGTTTGTTTAAATTGAAATATGGCAAAAGGCATTTTCGTATTTCAGAGCCTTTCCAATAATAGGTTTGCGAAGAACAGATACCTGAATATTATTGAAGCTAAAGCTCTGACTTGTGCTTTTCACTCTAGTTTTATGGTTCTGAAGACAGAACTGGAAATTCACAGCTTAATAAGACTGAAGAGCTCTTTGTGGCTTGGTGTATTTAGAGTTATGCTTTTTACAGACAAGGCCGTGTGATATAACTAGTCATGCACCAGCAGAAATAAAATGTCAGATTGACTTTCTTCTAGACCATTTCTGTTTCCCAGGCTCTTTAAAGTGTTTATATCTTTATCCAGGACAATGTGCCTTCTTTGTAATTGTAAAAAAAAATAAAGATTGATCACTTCAGCCAACTGTGAAACATGATCTCTATAAAGAATCAGCTTCAGGGCATTTTATTTTGAGATTTAGTTATTTTACTTTGAAAAATATAACAACACACACCAAACATTTTCATCTTCCAGCTGCCAAAAAAGACTTTGCTGTTAGGGGCGTTCAGTCCAGTGCTATGTTCTCTCTCTGAGAGTACCCTCTTCAGATCAGCTTTAGTTTGACTTTGATACCTGATGTCTGTATTTGTTCCTCTTTACTATAAGCGCTGCTATGTGAATAAATGAAAATAGCTGTCACTGTTCAAAAAAATCCAGTGTTTCCCTTTAAAAGATATTATAATAAATCCACAATTTTAATGTACAGATAAATAAAAAATAATTATTGGGAAAAAAAAAAACTTTAATCTCATTATGTGATCGCATCACAGAAAGGTTTTGCAATTCCTTAATAACATTAATTAGCCTTCAAAGTGAAAGTAATTTAATTTCCAGGCTTTCATTAGAATGGAATTACAGTAGGTCTCAATGGTACCTGTTAATTTAAAGAGTAATCTAAAATGCCTTCTGCATGTGGTATAAAGGGGAGTGTTATGACACTTCATCTAGAAACTGTAGTATTTATAGGTGGGCTGGCACATGCTTATAAAAACATTATTAATGAAGGTACAACAGTATACTAAAAAAGCAATCTGCCACTGCAAAAAATGAATAAATATGTCTCACTGGTTGCTAAGCGTTATTGTACTGAATTAGTGGTGTAAATGGGTGGATCACCTTTAAGGTAACATTTAGGGGCAGATGCAGGGTTGAATTCGAAAAACTTTGAAATTTGAATTCAAAAACATCAACCAAAATTAAATAGAAGGGTTTTTTATTAGCCGAAAAGGTCCTTATTAGTTTGAATTCGAATAATTTTAATCTAAGTAATATCACATTTGATCAAATTCTCAATTGAATCGACTATTGCCTAGTCAAAGTACACAAAAAAAGCTTGACATTCAAATTTTTTTACTTAAAATTTTTACTCACACCCTTGATACATCTGCCCCTTAGTATGTTATAGAATGGCCAATTCTAAGCAACTTTTCATTTGGTTTTTATTATTTATGTTGTGTAGTTTTTTAGTAATTTGCCTTTTACTTCTGACTCTTTGTAGCTTTCAAATGGTTGTTGCTGACCCCTTCTATAAAGCAAATGCTCTGTAAGGCTACAAATATATTGTTATTGTAATTTGTATTACTCATCTTTCTATTCAGGCTCGCTCCTATCCATATTCTAGTCTCTTATTCAAACCTATGCATGGTTGGCAGAGTAACTTGGACCCTAGCTAATAGATTGGCTAAAATGCAAATGGAAGAGCTGCTGAATAAGAAGCTAAATAACTCAAAAAACCTTAAATAATAGAAATTGAAAATCAATTGCTAATTGCCTCATAATATCACTCTCAACATCATACTAAGTTATCTCAAAGGTGAACCACCCCTTTTCAGCTCTTCTTGCTTTGCCATCCATAAACCTCTCCCTAAATGAGCTCTATTACTTAAAAGCATATAGAAGATGTTTGTGGGCAGTGATGCGTATGTGTATATGTAATACTAAATAAATATATGCAGAACTCTATCACCCACAATGCTTTGTAGTTGCAATGAAGAAACTATATATACATATAATACATCATTATGCAAAAATAGGCTGCAGTTTGCGGTGCATAGTTTAAAATGGAACGATGTGGAGCACATGGGGACTTGGTTTCCACAAATACATTTTGATGAAAACAGAAATCTGGAGCAGGGCCAAAACTAGGGCTTAACAATGGGGGGGGGGGGGGGGCACGCTGGGCAGGTACATGTTAAATGGTCTTCTGCCTACCCCTAGTTCTGTTGTTGTGCTGTTATGGTGCATGCTTGCCCAGGGGTGGGAGTAGTGTGGGGGCTGTCAGGGTTGACTAGGGCACCTGGTCGCTTGGCCCAGCCCTGGTCTGCAGTTTAATGGTTACATATAAAGAAGTTTCAGGCAAAAAGGGGGTTGTGGGTGCAATATATAGATATATATAATCTTGGAGCCATTGCTGCAGCATCTAGCCAGAACCAAAGTGAGTGAGCTGACTAGGAACACAGACAGAATGTCTGCAACAGGCTGTGGTGTGCTTGGCTTGGAGGAGAGGCCTAGAGCTCCATTTAGAAAGATCTCTCCTGTTCCCTGCCCAACTGCCCGTGGACCCCTTTTGCAAGCCCTTCAAGTCCCCAGTGTGTGATACTGAGAAGCCCAAGTGTGTGGTCTCTTGGATAAGGAGTGTGGGCCTGCTACATCGGAGCCACTGCCTTTGTCCATGAATAGGTATTTTGGGGGTAGGGACCTCTACATAGTGTTGAGAGCTTTTAAGGAAGGTACACATTACCAGGACTGAACAATTACAGTACATATCTCATCTGAAGTAGCATGTGGGACTTTGACACTAAAAGGACTATTTTAATGAGTCATATATACCCCATAGCCCAATGGTAAGGCTGCTGTTTATAGATAATACTGTTCACTCTTCTATATCTACATATTACATTTATATTTGTCTGTTGCAAAGCTTTGAGCTTTAAAGGAAAACTTTTCCCCCAAACAATGTAGGGCTGTATGAAAATATATCACATAAAACAGCTCATATGTAAACCCCTGCTTCATCTGAATAAACCATTTTTATAAAAAATTACACTTTCTTAGTAGTATCTGCCAATGAGTAATCCTAAATAGTTGCCATTTTAAATACTACGGGCTGCCCCCTGGGATCATACGATTCACGGTGCACACAAACATAACAACGGAACACATACATGTTAAGTCACACAAGCCAATTAATGGAGAAAGGTCTGTCTTGGTCTGTTGGTTAAGTTAAGTATAGTTTCCTTTAATTTCCTAGTGGAATTCCCTAGTGTACTTCTACATGGAGTCACTGAACACCAAATCCCTGTATCTTTCATAAGGAAAGAGGCCAGGTCTGCTGGATTTCCAACAGGTAATATGTCAGGTAAAAAAGAGTGTGATCCTTTTCTGTGAAAGTATGCCAAGAAAGGGTTGCAGCTCCGTGAAATGACTTTTCACAAACACCACTCTATACTTGCACTAAACTTGCACCAAAACATTAGTGTTTTTGCTGCATAGGTTGCAAGGTGCAAACGGAGCCTTGGAATTACCATCATCAAAGACATGTTACTGACTTGCACCCTAATACGTTATTTGAGGGCGTTATTTATCGAAGGTCAAAAAAAATTTTATACCTCAAATTAATTCAAAACTTGAATACAAATTGCACAACTAAAAAACTCAAATGGACTGTGTTTTTGGCAAAAAAAACCCTCACTTAAATCATTTGAATTTTCCGGCAAAACCCTCCAAAAAAAAACCTCAAACATCATAAAGTCTATTAATATCTTCAAATGGTTCAAAGGACATCTGCCATTGACTCTTACATGACCTCAACAGGTTTTTGATGGTGGATTTTGGGATTCAAGCTATTTCCAGGTCAGGGTATACTTAATCTAGAAAAAAAAATTTTTTTCAAAAACAAACCTCAAAAAATATTTTTTTTAACCTGAATAAGAGTTTAGAATTTTGTGCAAAACACAACTCGAACCCTAACAAATCTGCCCCTAAAACTCAAGTTGATGCCAGCCAAATCTCCATCTCTAATCATGATCCATGGCTGATAAGGAAACTAGGTGCAAAAAACGTTTTCTTCATGGGGCTAACCTTATTGCTGATCACCTTCCTCTTTTTCTGGGTTATGATTTGATTTTTCTGTTGGAGGTTGATTAAAAATACACAGACTCTTGTGATAGCATGAAGGCACCTTTACATATTTATGGGTTTCATTCTGACCCTATCCCCCCCATAGCTGCTCTTTTGGGATAACAAGGGCTAAAAAATACAGCATCTGTATATTAGAACAGGTTCCAATGGAGATGGATGCTTTTCTTATAGTCATTTTGAACACATCTATACAAAAACATATAAAATGACACAAAGTTTATCTATCTACTAAAAAGTCAATATCCCTTTGAATAAATATATTTTTTCCATCACAGTAAAAATGACAAAAATATATTGAAGATGAGTTCACCTCCAAATGATTATTATGTTTCTACCAGTGTGTATGTTGGACACCTTTGCAATTGACCCTCCATGCTAACAGGCATTGTATTGAAACTGATTCTCTGTGAAGATGACAAAAGAATAACATGAGCCAAGACACAAATGGTAAGGAATCGTCACTGCTTTTTTCCCCCCTTGTCCTGCTTCCGACTCTAATTCTTACTATGCATAACATTTTAGAGAAAGATTCACATCATATAAAGTACAATGGTTGTGATATCCAAACAACTGCAAATAAATGCAACCTGTCCCTTGTTCTCTGCATGTAAATGTCACCAGTCTCTACGGAAACGGTGCTGTTCCTGAAATACTTTGAAGACAATGAGCTAAAAGACAACGTGGTGCCCCAGTGTATTGCGCGGAGCCAAGCTGTCAGCCAACTTCACAGTGGGAAATTGTCAGCATTTTAATCATGCCGACTTCACGGCCAACTTTAATATTTTTTTTTTCCGGTTTTCTAAATAGCAGCCCAAAGTAGCCTTTGAGCTTTCATGCTGGATCTCAAGCTGTTGTGCTATGCCTTCTGACGTTTATGTAGATAAATAATAAAAATACAAAATCGATGAAGATGATTTGGGAAGAACATTTAATTTATCTGGTATTTCCCTTTCACAGCCTCTAGATATACTGTGCTGAGGTGGCCACCTGGTATTTTATCGGTCACGCTGGTACAAATAACACTTGATGCCAATGATTTTAATAACAGAGAATGGATGGCTGATGTTTTGTTTCAGAATAGTTGGCAGAACTACACTGTGCTGAATAATGTCAAAATAAAGAGTGTGGCTGTTTACCTGTAAACATGTAAAGAGCCAAATACTTATTCAAGATGCAAAGCAAGTATGACACAATTGTGCTCATTAATCAAATGCATCTGGGCAGTTACCTCTTCATTTGCCAGTACAGAATACAGAAGGGGTATCACATGGGCATATCATGGGGCTCACCTTAAATGCCTCTTCCTTGTGTGTTCATTAGGAGACACGATGAGCTAGGGCCAGCGGACATAACACATAGGGGCAGATTTACTAAGGGTCAAAGTGAAAATTCAAATAAAATTTGAATTTTAAAAATTTGAATTTCAACATAATTTTGAGCTACTTCAACTATCAAATAGCCCAAAATGCGACTGAATTGAAAATCAAAGTACTGTCTCTTTAAAATCCTTTGAATTCGCCACCTTAAAGCTGCCAAATTGCCATTGTAGCCTATGGGGGACTCCTGGAAGTTTTCCTGGAAAATCAAGACATTTTTTCTGGAAAATCGAGAGATTCATATTCGATCGAATTCGACCTACTCGATCGAAAACGGTCCATTTTAAATCAAAACCCCCCCAAAAAAATTTGATGGTCGAATTATGATTTTTTTTTCCATTCAAAATTCGACCCTTAGTAAATCTGCGCGAATGAATGTTAGCAACGGTCTCTTTCCAGTAACGTAGCTATTATAGAATTATATTAATTCTATTCTGTTGTTCTATTGTGATCTCTAAGGAGATCAGGGTTAAAAAAACTGTGACTTGGATATCTCTATTAAGAGAACATTTAAAAAAAATGTTCATTTAAAAATTCTGCATTCTACAGCTCTGAATTCAATTGGTGTAAAACTATAAGATATTGAATATACAGTAGAACCCCCATTTTACGTTTTTCAGGGGATCAGAAAATTTTTTTGTAAAATCAGGGAAAATGTTAAATCAGGGAAATGTGTTAAAGTAACTTTTTCTTCAAGTACCGAAAGGATATAAGAACAGTAGTCTGTTTTACTTTGAGATACAATATTTACTGTGTTAATAACAAAGGTTAAGCATTGCAGTGTTAATGTTACACTATGGGGGCATGAGCAAGATTCTCTGTCAGCCACACAAAATAAAAGCAATATGTGATTGGTGCAGGACTGTATAAGGGGCAGACTTATTGGAATTGACCATTTACAGGTAGAACAGGCAGAATCTGGTTAGTATTTTAAACCTCTTTCTTTCACAAATAACATTCATAGAGGGAAAAAAAATCAGTTTTTGGGAACATCGGGACAAAATTTGGATGTAAAATCAGGGAAAACATGACTTAAAATCAGGGAAATGCACCCATTGAAATGCATTATAAATTGGTGGGACCACAAATAAAAAATGTAAAATGAGAGAAAACTTAAAATCAGGGGACTTAAAATCAGGGTTTCACTGTACATTCATTAAAAGCCATCTCTGATATGTATGTGAGTGCAGCTTTTTGAATATCCAACTGTTACTAATCTAGTTAAGATCAATACTGCTTTATCATTGCTACCAGGATTTCATTTTGCCATTTTGTATTAATTAACAGCTATAGTCTCCTGAACTCCTGCAGTATTTAACCTCTGGGATCTCTATCATAGTAACATAGTAAGATAGTTTGAAAAAAAGACACACTTCCGTCACTTCCATCAAGTTCAAAATCTATATATAACCTGCCTAACTGCTAGTTGATCCAGAGGAAGTAAAAAAAAACTAATTTGAAGCCTCTCCAATTTGGCTGAGATGGTGAAAAATTCCTTCCTGATGGCACTCAGACTTCTCCCTGGATTAACTTGTACTATGAGCTATCTTTCATAACCCTGTATTCCCTGTATTGCTAAAAAAAAATCTATGTTTTAGAATTGGCATATTTCCATATACGTTTTCTTTGTTAATAATGAATTCAGTTATTAAAACAAGGAAGACCATCAAGGCCTTAGATGTGATATCTCCAATAATTATTTTTGTCACAAATGCACATAAAGTAAAGACAAAAATCTCAGTTAAGTTATTTCTACTATTTATCATACCATTATAAATTCCCAAGTGTAATATATCGAAAAGAGAACGGGCTGCCTGACAAGAATTTTATTAAAAATTAATCTCGGGAGAACAGAAATCTTTCTAAACAGTAAAAGACTTAAATAGGAAAATGTAATTACAATTAATCACTTTCAACAGTTAAAGTAATCTGATGTTGGCTCTACTGCATAAACACTGATGGGTAGTAGGACTAAAAATAGTTTGAAGGGTTCCAAGTGGCTGTGGCCCAATGAGAGTCAGTTTAGGCACACTCATGAGAGGTAAGGTGGAGATAAGGTAAGATAGATTAGTAGTTTGGTTGTATGATTGGTGTAACTCACGTTTGTTAATCTCTTGAACAATCAAGAAGGCTCCACCTACTGTTTTATAACTGAACGAGCTTCACTGTTTAGCCTTAATCTTTTATCAAAGTTTTTTTTATCTTATTTAACTTTGAAAAACAATACAAATCATTAAAAAAAAGCAGCTGCTCCTAAGAAAAATAACAATTAACAATGTAGCACCCATAAAATATTAATTACTGAATAATCACGAGACTAGAGTATTGGGAAGAATCCCCTTTCAGGTAACACAAAGCTTAAAAATAAAAATGTCTTCGCAAATAATCACAGCTACACAATCAATAGACATTCAAAGACATGCTTTTTCATACAGCATACAGAAGGAGTAGCACATGGACATGTCATAGGTCTCACCTCAGATGCCTCTTCCTTGTGTGCCAATCAGGAGACATGATGAAATAGGGCCAGAGCAAGTTTAGCACATATCCCATAGCACATAGAAAGTGATTACACCAAGTTCAATCAGCGAACTTTGTGAACTTTCGGTGCACGCGCAGTAGTACAAACCGGCAAATGCATCCTACTGCGTATGTGCCGCCAAGTGCAGACGGATCCAGGAAGAAGACGTTGCTGAAGAAGATGGCGCCCAGGAACTTGCACAGAGGGGTAAGTAGCCACTTAGGGGCATTTGCCCGTGGGGAGAGGTAGGCCGGGAGGAGGGGGGCCTACAGGGGTGGGGGGAGGAGTTTAGCACCCGAGGGATTGAATTCCCCTTTAATATAACCATTGACCAGCGCAATATCCATTTATATACACACAGTGCAAGATTTTAAATAAAACCAGAGGGCCAATTTATTACAGGACTTATGCCCCTGACGAAGCTGCTGAGCAGCAAACGCGTTGGGTGGTGTAGGTGGAAGGTGGTGAGGCTAGTTCCCACGCTTCCCAACGTAGCTAGGTACAAATTGAAGCTTTGGGGGGTTATGGTGGGGGCACCAAAGTGATTGACTGGCGGGTGTTGAATATACTTTAGAGTCTTACCGGTTTAATCGGTTATCTGTACACTGACCCTATGGTAGGGTATTTGCAATTTTGGAGCATTCTAAAGCATAGACTGTATGATACATTGTCAAGCTGCTGCCGTTTATGCAAACCGTATTTTGTCACTAGCCCACCCCTCCCACCTACACAGTCAGTTTTTAGTATGTGTTATTTTTAAGGACAAGGTCCTGCACAGATGTGAGTGTAACATGCTGTGTGTGTAATGTCGGTTGAGCCTATTAAGTTTTTAAATCACTGTTACTATTAAAGGTTAAGTTTTAATACATTGTTGCGATCGTAACCTGAACTGGCTGGCTTGCTACATAGTCGCTGGATGGATGTGTATCATTCAATTCAGTACCTGAATGTAGTAGTTTTTGTTCCAATTTATTACAGGTCATATTTTTTTCTTCTCCCTGAATCGTGTTTTTTTAGTGCAACGATTCATGGCTTATATTAGAAATGCTAAACCACAAAAAAATGTGCAATTTATTAAATACAAAAATTCTATAAAACTTCTTAAATCTTTCAGGTGATACAATTTTTTCATTCAAGTTTTCATTTGCTAAATTTCAAAAAATAAAAAACTAAACTGAAAAATAACAACAAGCCAAAAACTTGCAACTCTAAATCATGAATCAATCTCAAATTGGAAGAGGCAAGGCTGGACTGCAGATATGGGATGGAGCATTTATATTAAAGGAACAGTAACATCAAAAAATTACGGTGTTTTAAAACAATGAAAATATCATGTAGTGTTGTCCTGCACTGGTAAAACTGATCTGTTTGCTTCAGAAACACTACTACAGTTCACATACGTAAACAAGCTGCTGAGTAGCAATGGTGGAAATTGAAAGAATGCTATACGGCACAGGTTAAATAGTGGATAACAAATAACATTATGTTATATAGTGCTTGTCTGCTACGTACCCTGAGCCTTTTCTCCTTTGAATGACAGCCCCCATTGCTACACAGCAGCTTATTTATATAAACAGTAGTAGTGTTTCTGAAGCAAACACAGCAGTTTTACTAGTGTAGGTCAACAATTTCATTTTTGAGGTTACTGGGCTTAAAAAGACTATAGCCAGAAATGCTGTACTTCATATACATGTGTAGGTGTGCTTTAGAATTATGACAACCTGAGATTCAGTAATGTCCATTTATACTAATAATTGTTCCACAATACAATGTTCACACAGTTTGTGCACATACTGTAGCAGGGCACTACACCCAAATGTGTCTACAGCAGCTCTTCATCGTGTATCATGCTAGGCCTTCTTTTTGAGTCTCTAAGCTGTTGAATGAGAGAATCTAAGCTTAGGTACTATCAGAAAATTTCAACAGCTGATAATATAGCAGTAGTTGATTTGTTTCAGAATACACTGGTTTCTATGCTACCATGCAATGTGAACTGGATTAAATCACTAATCAGAGTTGTCTTATGAAATGTATGTTTTATATATCTATAACATGTATATTGAGTTGGCCCTTAAACTCAGGTAAGTGACATGTGGCATGATATGTGCACTGAATCAGCAGACAAGAAGATTGGGAGCTAATTTGGGTGCTACGCAACAAGTTGGCGCTATAGAAATACATGTTAATAATAATAATAATATTTGGAGGAAGATTAAAGGGCTTTGATGTAGTCACGTGCGGATTGACGAAAAATATATCTGCACCTGATCCGTACCCACCCGCTTCCAACCCAGCATGGAAAGACACCTATATCTATAGACACGTCACGCATCACCGACGTCACGAAAGGGTCAGGCAGGTGCGCGGCTATAAGGTAAGATTGTGGGCAAGGAGATCAAAAGGATGAGCTCAACCCAAACCTGCTTTGATCCAGAAACACAGAATGTCTGCCCAAACCCGCCACAATAAAGCACCGCACATCACTATTTTTATGGCCCTGGGTAAATTAAAAAATAAGGGGTAGCCTAATTCTTTGTTGAGCTTCATTTCTCCTTTACAAGAAGTGATACAGTTTTTTTAACGGCTATTGCAGGTGTTTAGCAAGACATAACCAAACATGTTTTTTTTAACAAGCCACCCTCACAAATCTGTGTTTGTTGAATAACGTTGTGCAAGCATTATTATATTTAGAGCAACAGGCTGCAGATATATCTGACAGTTAGATGACACATTGCTCTCACAAATACGCTTCCTCCTCCCAGTGCTATCAGCATTTATTGCAATTGAACAATCAGCTTTATAAACAGTAGACAGAGCTGGCACTGATCTTTTAGTGGAAAATATTTCTCGGGTTTCTAAAACATCAAAACAAGTATAAGCAATTTAGATAAGAAAGCCCGAATAACAGAGATAAATGCATTATTAAGGTCGTTTTGCGTGCAACAGAAGCGTATAAATCAGCATGTTTAAAGCACCTCTGAATTCTATTGATCTGTTAAATGGCTGTAGCAGTTGTAATTCCTTTCATCATTCAGATGAAATTGTCAATCAATGTGTAGTAACATCAACCAATGAAAAAAAAAGCTGTGCAAGTCTTACAGAGAGTTATCAGTTCAACTAATATATCTTAATATTGATTTTTGTCTTGTCACCCTTGGTGGATCCCTACTATTCTTAGCAATAACACTTTACTTCACAAGCATCTTAACAGCAACAAATACCTTGATCATGAAAACATGCATTGCATCAGCTTAGCATGTATTAGTAAACCACATGTAACCTTTATTTTCCACCCAGGACTAGTTTTCATGCTAATAGTGTAGAGCATTGGTTACATTAGACCCCCCAGTCCAAGCTGGGCCCTCACATACATGTGAGGAGGAATGGAGAGAAGTTGTAGAACTGTACCTCTTAGCTGCTCAAAACAGAATTTTTGGGTGTCAGGAGTTCTCAACTAAAATAACAATTTTTGAACAGTCACAGGGTACTTGCACAATACAGGCTTCTCAAGGCACATTAAAGGAAAACTATACCCCCCGAACAATGTATATAATGTATATAAACAGATATTGCATAAAAAAACCTCATTTGTAAAACCCTGCTTCATGTAAATAAACCATTTTCATAACAATACACTTTTTTAGCAGCATGTGCTATTGGGTAATCATAAATAGAAAATAGCCACTTTAAAAAAAAAGGACAGTCTCCTGGGATCCTAGGATCCAACGGTGCACACAAACATACCAAACAAACTATAAAGTTAGGTAGCACGAGCCAATTAACAGACAGAGTTCTGTCTTTTGCTTCAACACTTTGGTCAGGTGATCTCTGAGGCAGCACACAGACCATCATGAAATGGTGGTTCAAGGCAAGAGATGTAAAAGGGCAATATTTACTTAAATATATATATATATCAGGTAGGTAAGATTCTTTAATATGTCGCTTGATTTGATATAAACTATCTGTTGCTCAAAAAATTCATTTTCGGGGTATAGTTTTCCTTTAAGTAATTGTAAGACATGCCGGGCGATCATGGCGATCTCTTACCTCCCGGCGCGTCTCTCCTGTGTGTGAAGGCGCGGTTCAGGGGCCTGACTGACAGGGAAGCCTGCTCGGCGCCGCTCTGCGTCATGACGTCACCAGGGGTGCCAGATTAGAATCGTTTACGGACTCTTAAGCACTTCCTGATCGGTTTTCACAGCAGAAAGCCCGGTACCTCAAAAGGGCGTCAGTGAACACCGGAACCCACAGGGTCCTCCTGTGTGTCTGCAGGTACTTCACCTTACAAGGTTCTGGATAACTTGGTCGTTACAGTTATGGTGTATCACACATCGACTTGTGCTAGTGTGTACTATGAGAAGAGCTACACCTACATACTCTCATACCTTATTTATAGGGCCCTGTTCCTCAACTTTTCCAAGGTTTACCACCCTTGGGGCCTTTCCTTTACTGGGGTTAAATTCCCTGGTTCTCCAGCACACATCCACCTTCCTCAGCATGTGAAAGCCAAAGTGAGAAGTCTATTCTGGGACAAGGATACACTCCCCAACCATCTCTAAACTAGATCCAACTCTTAGCAGGCTATAGCCAGGGGATTTCCAAGCAGGTATAGTTAAGCCATACACACATTTGGGGAAGAATGACAACTTTCTTTTATTTTAGCATTTTTGTTGTGAATTTCCCCAGACTGTAGAAAATAATTAAGCCAATTCATGCAAATGGATTAACAAAAATTTTGAGAATGTACTGTGATGCTACTGGAACAACTATAGCTAGGGCAATTCTATGGCCTCCCACCCATTGCCGTTTTAGCCTATGAGGGACCTCCTAGAGCCTGTCCTGAAAAGAATTTGAAGGATTTTGGTTAAAATCGTTCAAATCGAATGATGCATTCTAACAATTTCAATTAGATCGGAAATCGACCTATTTGTCCATTTCCGATCAAAAATGGCCCCCAAAAAAATTTCGATGGTCAAATTTCAACATTTTTTAACTTCGAAATTCGTCCCTTAGGGGCAGATTTACTAAGGGTCGAATTTCAAAGTTAAAAAACCTAGAAATTCAAACATAAAATTTTTTTCAAAGGCCATTTTCGATCAAAAATGGACCAAATAGGTCAGTTTTTGATCGAATAAAAATAGTTCAAAACGTTCAAATGCATCATTCAATTCGAATGATTTTCAAAAAAAATCCTTCTAATTCTAGGAATTTAGAATTTTTTTTAGGACAGGTTCCATGAGATCCCCCATAGGCTAAAATGGCAATTTTGAAGCTTTAAGGTGGCAAAGTGTCAAAGTCGAAGGATTTTAAACGGCCAGTACTTCAAAAATTCGCCAAGTCTGAACTAACCATTTAAATCAACTTTAGTGGCAAAACACTAGGCAATTACATCATCATGTATGTGAGACTATTGTTATGAAACAGAGTAATGAAAGTATTTAAATGAGCCTTTATACATAAATACATATTAAAAAATCTTCTTTCTTAATATAGCACTGGCAGGGACACATTTAGCAGCACGTCACAGTGTGTGTTCAATCAGTCAAAAGAGTCCCTTAAAAGTCCTGTGTCAGTTTCATCACAAGCCAATTAACATGCTAATATGCTTTTGGACTGTGAGATGAAAACAGAGCGAACAGGGAGGACAAGCAAACTCCACGCTGGCAGTGCCCTGGGTAGACTCAACAGAGGACCCCTGCTCTGGCAGAAAGCAAATCATCCACTATGCCAACACGCTACCCATCTACTGCATTCGTGCTCATTAGGATTTTTTATGAACTCATTGTTGGAAATGAACTTCGGCCCATTAGTGAATATTTTAAAGGTCACAATTTCTATTTAGCAATTATACTTAATGAATGTTTCTATGAAGGAAATTATATGCAAATCCTCCGTAAAGCTTCTGATTGTATTCCAAGCTCTTCAAAGGTGACCCAGAAAAGAATTTCCTCCTTTGCAATTTGTGATTATTATTAACACATAGGGGCTGATCTATCAACATTCTCATTTTAATGGTTTTAGAGGTTTTTAAATTCAATTTCTTTCAACTCATGCATGCCTTGTAATTTTTTTAAACAATCTGAATACACAAAGCACAAGTGAAAATAGCTGGTGGAAAAACCCAAAAATCCTGAATTTTTTCACGAACAAACAAAAAATTTGTACGATAATGAACGTTTTGATCTTTGCAAGAAAGGAAAGGGAACTTGCATTGACTTCTTCATGACCTTGACCGCTTTTACTTGCAGTACTATTGTATTTGTAGATGTTATGGTTTTTACACTTGATAAATTATGAAAAATTGTGGATTAAGTAACTATATGAAAAAATGTGTTCATCTGCCCAATACAGTATGATTTAGACAAATGAATGTTCTATGAATGATCATCAATCCTCCCCCTAGAGTCCCATTTATTAAAGGTTGCATTTTAGTGGTATTAGAGCTTTTTGAAACCAAGATTAAGCTCTATTTCGCTAAATAATGAATGCCATGAATGCCACCAAACTTTAATAACACTATATACATTTTTTTAATCTTGTTTCCTTCGGTCTGGGAATTCATAATTATAGCAAGCAGGCAGGAGTAATTTTGTGGACACTGTTATTAAGGCAAACATCCTCTCAAAATCTTGTTTGTGCACTAGAATGGGGAACCTGATGTCTATCCCCATGCACTGGCTACACAATTATTATTATTATTATTATTAACATGTATTTCTATAGCGCCAACTTGTTGCGTAGCGCTGTAAAGTGAATGTGATTATACAACCAAATCACATGAATTACATATATAGAACATAAAGAGTTACATACATCATAATAAATATGGAGTTACTGTGCATGCATCACAATAAATACTGGTACAGGAGGTGAGGAAGGCCCTGTACAGAAAAAGCTAACGGGAAGGGAGTGATACACAAGGTGTGGGAGAGGGCAAGATCAGAGTAAAGTGGGTGAGAGATGTAGTAATGTAAGCGGTATTGCATTGAGTGGTTAACAGTGAGGGTAGGCTTCTCTAAAAAAGTGGGTTTTTAGAGATTTCTTGAAAGCTGAAAGATTGGGAGAAAGTCGGACAGACCGTGGGAGAGAATTCCAGAGGAGGGGTGCAGCTCTTGCAAAGTCTTGAATGCGAGCATGTGAGGAGGTAATGAGAGAAGAGTTGAGTAACAGGTCAGTAGAGGAGCATAGTAGGCGGTTGGGTGAGTAAATGGAGATTAGTTCAGAGATGTAGGGAGGGGCAGAGTTATGAAGTGCTTTGAATGTCAGGGTCAGTAATTTGAATTTAATTCTGAAGGGGAGTGGAAGCCAGTGCAGGGATTGGCAGAATGGTATGGCAGAGGAGGAGCGGTTGCTGAGGTGTATAAGCCTAGCAGCAGTGTTCATTATGGACTGGAGAGGTGAGAGTTTCTGGAGGGGAAGGCCAATTAAGAGAGAGTTACAATAGTCTAGACGCGATATGATAAGAGAGTGAATAAGAATTTTGGCAGCGTCTGGGGTGATAAATGATCGTAGTTTGGATATGTTCCTTAGGTGGAAGTGACATGACTTAACAAGTGACTGGATGTGAGGAGTGAATGTCAGGGCAGAATCTAGGATAACCCCAAGGCACCGGGCCTGGGGAGATGGGGTGATAGTGGAATTGTTGACTACGATGGATACTTCTGGTAAAGAGAATGCAATGACATCTAGTAAGTGCTGAATGGAAAGTGAAAGTACTTTCCTGCCCCGCCTCTATGCCTAAGGTATAGAAGAGGGGCCGGCATTATATGAGTGACAGTTGAGAGTTTTAAATGGGTTTACAACAGCTGTGAATGCTTTAATAAAAAAATTATTTGGGTTCCATGTTTATTTTGAAATGGACTTTTATTATACAGCTTTTTATGTCTGGGTGACAGGTCCCCTTTAAAAGATTGCATGGGAAAAAAAGCTGAACAATGCAATGAACATATTTACCTCTAAAAGTCTGAATGATTTAAAGAAAAATATCCAATAGGATCAGCACAGTACCCATTGACTTCTATGTGACCTTGTCTGCTTTTACTTGGAGAAGGTTTGTATTAGAGTATTTGTGGCTTTTACATTATATTTATTAAAGTTTTAGAGGCGTTTTTAAAAACCCATAAATTTTTTGAAAAAAAAATACAATTTGAAGGAAAAACAAGGAAATTGAAGTGTTAGTAAATAAGCCCTTATTTATGCGTTAACATATTCCACATTGCTGTACACAAATCAATACATCAATAAACAATACAGAAAATAAAAGAGCCTGTCTTAAAGGGCAAGGAAAGGCAATGAAATAAAATACCATTTTTATTTTCTTTAATGAAAAAGAACCCTATCTCCAATATGCTTAAATTAATAAATATGTACCGTTTTTATAAGAAACCAGACTGTATGCAGTGAAATTCTCCCTTCATTTACTTCTGTGGATAGGAATTGTCAGACGGTCCCTAACTTCTGGCAGGGAAACGATCATACTTATGAACAGCAGGGGGAGCCCCTGCTTTACTTACCAGCCATGCAGAACTCAAGCAGCTTTGTTTTTTGATCATTTGTGACAATCCCTAAGAAGCCCAGATCACACTGAGCATGTGTATGAAGTCTAGTCTTGCAAAGATGTATAATAAAGTTACAAGATGACAGCCACCTGTGGCCAACTTTGAAAGCATAAATCATTTGTTTGATTAGACTTTGTGGTGCAGTAAGTTCATGTTTATTTTTAGTTTCCAAAATACAACATTTCTAGCCTTATTCTATTTTAGACTTTCCTTGCCCTTTAAAAGATAGCAAAGGGGCATACTTTATACCGTATTTATGTTTAGGTACCTGATGCCAAAATATTTGTGTTTTATACCTCCATCTCCAATTGACGAGCAACAAGATGGCTATAAACAGACAGTATGCTCATACAGGATTTATAGCCGTTATAATTTCATAACTACTCTGAAGGTTTGGGTACATGGTTTGTGGTGATATTTTTACATCTTGGCAACTGAACAATATGAAAAAAAAATCTGTTTAAACATAATTCCTGCTTCACACTCTTCACATATGGAATACCATATGCATATGTGCTTTATATTAATTCTATTTTGGGGGGAGGTTGACTTGGCTTCACATAAATGTGATACTTAATATTTTTCTTATAACAATATAGCATTTTCTACCTGAAGGACTTATGAACAAAACATTCAAACGAAAAACAGCAGATGAAGCAGAAATAGCATTATCACTAATGTATTTAGAGATTTTACATTCATCTTCTTTCCCCTTTAGCTTATTAATATTAATTATTATCATTAGAGAGCTGTACCACTGCTAGAGGCTATAAAATCATTGTCCTCTTCAAAAGGAAATGTACTTTTAAAAAACATCATAAAGCAGTCTTTATGCTTAGAAGGGATAAATGTTACTTAAATAACATAAATACTGTATGCTTGCTTACTTTCAAGATGTTCGGCCTTGTTAACCTCTTTACAGTTTAGGATAGTTATAATCATATTAAAATAAATATGAATGCTGATGCTAATTATAGCAACACTTAGGATACTTTTCTATATCCATATTGATAATGCAACCTTGTGTATTGAGTCTAGTTCCAAGCAGAGAACATACAAGCTCCATTAAGTGCATTACTGCTTCAACGGTATACTGGGCTTTCAGGCTCTTACTCTAGTCAGTATTTGAATATCTCATTTATCTTACAATAAGCTAATAGACATTTATGTAATAAAAGGTAGTAAGTGTGCTCAGTCGAAAGCTCACATCAACCAATCAGCAGTTGGGTTGCCACTTTTTCAATTCGGTGAATCCAGGCATGGGGTAGTTCAGATGACATCGGGGTGGGGCTGGAGACTTTGTGGGTGGGCTGGTGATGTCAGGGGCAGAGCTGCCAATGTCAGGGGCAGGGCTAATGATGCCAGGGGTGGGGCTGATCATATAATGATCAGCAATAGGCTGATTGCTGAGTCATTAACTTCAATGACACAATTGCCTAATTAGGAAGTTCGGACAGGCAGTTTTCACCCGAGCAACCCTTCCAAAAGCCAGGCTGTCAGGGAGAAAACTGGACAGATGGCAATCCCAATCAGCAAGTAGCATTACCTGGCCACCTCTAATGTGTTGCTATGGGTTACTGCTCCTGGGCAAATGTAGTACCTTTTATTACATGCTGGGGTAAGAGTTTCTGTAGGCTCCCTATTGGAGACAGCAATTTGCAGGATTCAGATTTATTATTTTTGGGAGATATTAAGGCTCATTTACTATTTGCAAATGAAGTTACTGTCAACCTAAAATACCCAAAGTCGTTGCATGAATTGATGCCATTCAGTTAAGGTACTTTCATCAAACAACATTCCTTGCAATAGTGTAGTTTGTTGTTATGGACCAATTCCCCCCACAAGTATATTCTGATGACTTGCTGAAGTGCTGCAAATGACACTGTGTCCTACACCAATGTGGCTAAAGAAGTGGGCACAGATTATGGCCAATTTTCTAAAAAGCACTACTAATGAATCTGAAATTGCATGCATCTTGACACATTGAATGCAACAAAGCTGCATGGTGGGTAAAAGCATGGTAATTTGCATCGAAAATGGAACTTTCAGCTCTGCACTGAGTACATGAGCCCTATTGTGTTGACTAGCAGCCTTAATTTGCTATGATATCTACATTGGGTCGCAAGCAAATTACATCTGCATCAACATTCAAACCTTCGTTTTTACACAGCATTTACACATTTTTATTTGACAGAATCCACAAGTATATAGGAAAATCCAATGGATGAAAAAATGTATACTATACTTTAAGGGGCAGACTTACTAATGGTCGAATTCGAAAGATTTTACCGCAATTCGACTAATCGAATGAACGAATAAAAAAAATGCGATCGAACGATTTTAACCATTCCATCGAATTTTTTTTATTCGATCTAAAAATGCTGGAAAGGGTTTAACAGCAATTCAGTAGGTTTAATCTGGCAAACTAGGCAATCAATCTTTTTTTTTTTTTAAATGGCAAGTACTTCGACCATCGAATGGTCAAATGATCGAATAGATATTTATTTGAATCATTCGAATTGATCGAATTGTTTAAAATTCGATTGTCGAAGTACCCAAAAAAGTTATTCGAAATTCGAATCTTTTTGAAAATTACATCAAATTTCGAATTCTTCACACAAATTTAGTAAATCTGCCCCTAAGTGTTATCTTGGAATTGACTTAGTAATATATTGTTTTCTAGTCTGCATTATGAACTCTACATTATATGAGGGCATCATAAGCTAAATGAAAAAGGTAAGCAGCAATAAAAATTGGCATAAATGTGGGATTGTATCTGTATATAACAACTAAGGCTGGTAACTTTGTTCAATTGGCCACATAACTAATTTTGTACAGCAGTGATGGGTAACACACAAGATTTCAGAAACCACCCATGTGGTTCCTTGCTACAACTAATGTTTGTGATGGGGAAAACAATACAGATTTCGATTAAAGGAACATATCCTTCTGTCTGGCATAACACTGTAGTACCGGCATCTTCTTTAAGTTTAAAAAGTACTCTCACACAGTCCTGAGCACCTCTGACCTATAACAGTCCATTAGAATTATTGTGTGCTGTATGTACTTCCTAGTGGGTCCCTTACCATAGGGGCCACCTGTAAATGATATCATCCAAGCTTGAAGAAGTCTACATGATCAACTTGTGTGGAGTTTATGATATAGAGCAGAGAAAAGGCAAAAATTCATAAAATTGGAAGAACGTGGCAGATGGTTAGGGGGATTCCTTAGTCTAAACTTCTTACAGATAGAACAAGTATTGTAATGTGTATCTAAGAGAAGACTTGCATTTCCATTCTCTTTGAATGAGAAGGGCATTAATCATTTGCTACTGCCAGAAAGGCTGGCCATAAACCAGCTGGCTATGAAATGGCTATAAATTCTGTATTGCCCATGGGATGTTATCCACTCAACGAAAGAAAGCATTTTGTATTAATGATTGACAGTTGAAAATTGAATATTTTGAAGAGCATGTATTTTGAAAAAATAACTTTTAGCAGACCGTTATATTCTAACACATTATAAAAGAGGCCTTGATTTTTTTTGAATGTTGTAATGTGTTGATTGTTTGACTTTTTTTTTATTTTCAGTTTGGCATTTAAATTGGTTCTGGAGGATAAACTGGAGAGTGACAGCACACCATGCAAAATAATAACAATAATGTAGCTTTACAATAAATCTACTGCCCTAAGGTCACTGATAGAGGCGATACACATAACAGAGGCGATACACAGTACAGACATTTCACACTTGCTTTTGTTCTTGCATATGTACCTGGTCAAGTGTAAACTAATGTTTAAATATACATCCTTTCTTTAACAAAGTAACACATAAAAAATACTCAAGTTGACAAACAGCAAATATGTAAAAAATTCAACAATACAGAGAGACAGAGGAAAACACATATTTAAAAAGATCTTTTAAAAGAACAAGTATTTCTATGGCAAACCCCTAATTAAAAGGCAAGATATTGCACTCCAATGGTTGGCAGTAGAAATGTTATATTTATATATAATATATGTATATATTGTGCTAACTTGATATATAATGTAGATACAGAGTACCAGAATCCATGCTTTTTCATTCAGCTTTGATCTTTAAAACTTCAGAAATGTGTAATGTAAGGAGAGAAAGTGGGTGGTTCTTAAAAACTGGCTGCCTATTCCCAGCACAGAAATGTCAACCTACAGTAAATTTAGTAGGATGAAAAGATATGAAACACAATGGGGTAATTTCAATTAAATCCAACAATGTAGGTGAAAGTCCAAGTAGTGCTTTCTTGTATGCATCAAGAAGTTAAGAATGTCATTCATTTCAGATATATTTTTACAACTGGATTGTTAAACAGAAACAGGTTTTTTTTTTTTTACAAATAGAACATTTTGAATCTAAATCAACATGCTGGACTCATGAATATGCTTTTAACTATATATTCCCTACTGATTTCCCAACTGGAGTAGGGATATAGAAAAGTAATTACAGTTAGCCACCTATCTGCAGAATATTCATGCCCTTGACCCTCCCCCTATACTTTGTATGATGATAACCCTGGGGCGGCAGGTTTTGGGGGGCAGCCCTTGGATGTCTATAGTTGTATTTTTAATTTAAAAAACAATTGCCCAGCTACTTCCACGGATTTACATAGGAAATGCAGTGGAAGAACTGGGGGGGGGTGAGAGGCAGGGGGCTGGCTTTTTGCGGAAGTCGTTCTGCCTGGAGTGAATTATATAAATTTAATCTTAAAGAATTCTATCATGGGAAAACATGTTTCTTTACAAAATGTACCAGTTAATAGCACTACTATATGCAAAAAAGCAAAAAGATTTTTTAATTGCTAATTTAGAAATTTGACATGGGGCTAGATACTGTATGTTCTTAGTTTCCCAGGTATCCCTAGTCATGTGCTGATAAACTTCAGCCATTATATTTACCCCCTCCTAATTACCCATGAGCAGCCAAAAAAGCCAACATCAACAAAACAATTGGCACATAACAAGATAACATCTCCCTCAGAATAAACTTAATAAAGTAGTGAAAAAAGTGTGTTTATTTGTGCCAAAGACTAAGCAAAGTTTTGGGCTCCTGCTTAGTCTATGATAATCACAGTTCTTTCCCTATTTCAGAGTGCTGTAGCGCAATTTCTTCTGAAGTATCCAGTTCCCCTGGCAATGGGGTACACAACTTGCACCCAACGTCACAAAAAGTGGTGGTATAGTGGTAGCAACTCAAACATCAGTATTAAAGACAACCT
>CM044447.1:106976324-106987117 GCA_024363595.1 Xenopus borealis | reverse complement strand
TTCATTAAGTCTGCAAAATTGCATTTTTTATTTGTGTTTTTTGCAAAATTTGTTTTTAAGTTTAAACTAACTATAAATAAGACTTTGTAGCTGTTTATTTTATACACAATGCATATTGAAGAAACTAGCTTCAACTATACAATGCCAATATATTTCACTGCGCTGTACAGTAAGAGATCAATTTAGAGAAAATTAAATTGAAACGCAAAAATCGTGACTGTTTGCTTATTAAAAAACTTGAATTTCAGAAACTCAACCACATAAAATGTGATAAAACAAAGTAAACACAGTGAAATCACATTCTACCAAAGGGTAGTGAATCTGGTAAATTTTTAAGTGATCTAAAAACTTGGATTGAAAAATAGCTTAAAATGTTGATAATACAACTCCCATTGACTTGTATATTAACTTGTTCGTGTTTAGGCGCCTAATTTGGCATTAGTGTTTTTGGGTTTTCTCCATTTGAAAATTCAAGTTACAGAAACTCAAATTAAAATTTGCGGTTTCTGGATAAAAAACACAAATCTAGGTAAAAAAATCTGAATGTTGATAAACCACCCTCCAAAATGGATGTATACAATATGTGTACAGACTATATACAAAAATACAATTGATAAAAGAGATAAAAAAAACCCTGCTCATAAGAGTTTAATTTTAAAGCCCCATAAAGAGCTTTTAAAATAAATAGTAAACAAGGTAATTCAATAAAAAAGGAATTTACAATTAAACAAGGAAACCTATTTAAAAGGAAATATATATACTCGAATTACTTGAATTAGAGCTGAAACAGAGTACTTTTTGGATTGTAATTCAAGCAGTGTAAAATTAAGCAGCAATCAAATATTTATAGAATATAAATTGAATTATACTGACTGAATGCACGAAAATCCAATTTTCCATCAATAAAACGAAAACTGAGTAAAATGTTAACTCCATAACTCTCATTTATGTTCAGTCAATGTTATAATCTATTTAGTACAATTAGTGATGGGCGAATCTCCCGAGATTCGCTTGGCCGAAACATTCACGAATTTCCAGAGAAATTCGCGAATTGGCGAAAAATTAGCAAAACGAGTCGCGGGACGCTTTTGACGTGCGTCGCATCACCTTTGGAGCAATCTTTCATTTCTGTAATATTTATAGTACTGTATTAAACAGTAAACTAAAAAGTTACATAGCACAGTATAACAATAAGACAAGAATGAATGATAGGTTTGTGTACATAACAAGTGAGGCTGCTAGAGAACAAGGCATGGAACTGCATAACTTTTTGTCCCTCTTTCTGTTGGGAGGTATGATCATTAGTGATGGGCGAATTTATTCGCCAGGGGCGAATTCGCGGCGAATTCCCGCGATTCGCCGCTGGCGAATAAATTCGCGAAACTGTGAAAAATATTCGGCCAAAAAAATTTGCGCGTCAAAAACGAGTCGCGCAGAAATGACGCGACGCGTCGGAAACGACGCGACGCACGTCAAAAACGACGCGCAACTCGTTTCGCGAATCGGCGAAAAATTAGCGAATTTCTCTGGAAATTCGCGAATTTTTCGGCGAAGCGAAACGCAGCCGTTTCGCCCATCACTAGTGATCATCAGAGAGCAAACAGTGGATTAATCAGAGAGTACAATCATCAGAGAGTACAATAGGATTAAAGGGTCAGGGTACAATCGAGACATAGGGATTTTAGAAACAAATTTGTGATTTATAATATGACTGAGTTAATTAAGATACATTACATAAACTTCCCTAAAAAAGTTTGGACAGCTCGAGGCAGAGAAAAGCAGACGCCTGAGAGAAGTCTTGAAGATGAGAATGGGCTGAAGTGATGAGAGGAGAAGGTCAGAAGCAGAGCAAAGTTTGTGTGAAAAAGTATTTTGAGACCAGAGATGACATATAGGGAGATGCTTCATTATTCAGGGCCTTGAATGTGAGTGTTAGTCATTTGAATTTTATTCTAGAGGAGATTGGGTGCCAATGAAGGTATATGCATAGGGGAATGTAGTAGAAGTAGAGTTAGGGAAATCGACTTTATTGGAAAGTTAAGATGACATGAATGCCAGCTGAGTATAGAATGTCTAGGAGGAGTTTGTGGCAACTGTGTCAAAGGCTGCTAGGATGATTATGGATTTTTTTGCTAACTTCGTCAAATGTTGTGGGGATGGATGTGAGTGGACTGCAAGATAATCTGACATTGTTCTCAGATGATCTTCTCAGTCTAATGAGATCATTTTTTTCTTTAAAGAAATTAGCAATATCTAAATGTGGCAAACAGTGATTGTGATTTAGAGAAGAAAGTGGATATTAAAGAAAAAAAGTAAAGTTAATTGGCCATTGATAGAGCTTGATTGTAGCAGGAGAGCATGAACTTGAAGTGGATGAAGTCAGGATCAGTTTGTGACTCTTTCAGAGCTGATCTACTACATCTTCTGAGGTTAAACTAGTGTGTCAGGGTTGGGGTTTAGCTGGTCGACTGTGACATGTGGTCAGGCCCGGACTGGCAATCTGTGGGTTCTGGCAAATGCCAGAGGGGCTGCTGTAAGGTCCCATAGACAATCACTATTTAGTGGGCAGGTGAAGGAATATTTGGGCATCATTGTAGAGAGAAGTTGCCCTATTTGGACAGGAAATGTTGTTAATATGAGGGATGCACTTTGCTGCTGTTGATCATTGTTGTGGATCAAATGTGTTGAGTTTTCTATAAGTGTGGGTGGAAAAACATAGTTGTGATGCAGGTGAAAGTGTTATCTGTAAGGAAAGTAGGTTATGGTCGGATAGGGGAAAGGGGGAGTTAGTAAGGTTGGATGGGTGACACGAGTGGCAGAATAAAGATAAAGAGCAAAGTCAAGCCAAGCAGCAAAGCGATTCAAAAAGTAGAGTAGGGACCAGGAGGACGATATATTACTGCGACATGCAGAGAGATTGGAGAAAACAAGCATATGCTACGGACTTCAAAAAAAGTGAAGGAAGGAAAAGTTGGTGTGGTAAAACCTACATCTGGAGGAAGAAATCTAACCCCACCACCATGACTCCCGTTATAGGGGTATGACAAAATGAAAAGTCTCCATAGGAGCAGGCAGCAGGTGAAGCAGTGCCATGTTTCAGTGATAGCCAGTAGGTTAAAAAAATTGGATATAAAGAGGTCATGAACTGCTGTGAGTTTATTGCAAATTGATTGAGTGTTCCAGAGGGCACATGATAAAAGAGAGGGTGATGGCAATATATGAATGAAGTTTGTAGAATTAGAAATGTGCAAGTTTTTTTTACTTTTAATAGTACTAATTGAGTAAATCACCTATGAGGTAACTTTTAGGGGCATATTTACTAATGGCCTAATATCTTTGAAATGCGACCATCAAATTTTTTTTGGGGGGGTCATTGTCGATTGAATATGTCAGTTTTCGATCGAACGATTCGAATAATTTTACGCAAAATCCTTCAAATTCCTAGGACTTAGAAACATTTTCAAGGCAGGTCCCCCATAGGCTAAAATGGCAATTTGGCAGCTTTAAGGTGGTGAATAGTCAAATCCGAAGGGTTTTTAAAGGGTCAGTACTTTGAAATTCAAAAATTCAAATTTTTTCAATTAGAATCAAATTTTGGGCTATTCGATTTTAAAAGTCCAAATTTTATTAAAAAAATTAACTTCGACCCTTAGTAAATGTGCCCTTTAGAATGCCCTATTGTTCTGAATTTTTTATTTTTGAGAATTTCTTCAAATGGGGGTAATGGTTTCTGGGAGCCATAAAACTATTGCTCTGTGAAATTGCCACATTATAGTTATTATTTCTCTTCCTAGTTAGGCCTTCTTCTCTAGTCTCTCATACAAGCCACTGCTTGGTTGCTAGGGTAATTTTTAAAAATAAGCAATAACAGACATAAAATGAAGACCAACTCACAAAGATAAAGTGAGCTACCTCACACATTACTATAGTGGAGGAACAGAATAAATATGAATGCTTTTTTAAGGGTCCACTTTAGCTGGTTTACTATTATAACATCTTGTATGCACACTTTGTTTTAGCTGAAAAGGGTCTGAGCAAATGCTATTGACAGCAAATGGGGTGTCGTCCCAAAAGGTCTGAAATTCACTACTAGTTTTAGATGAGAAACTGCAGACATGTTTTATTTATATTCATGGCTCCTGTTTTAGGTGTGATTTGTCAGGTGAAGCAAACTCACAAACTCTTCTTATACAGCTAGCCATATGTTCATATAAATAGAGCCTGAAACCACTATGTGCATCATTTTACTTAAATTAAGGACAGTAAAAGATATTTATTCCAGCTGTATATCAGTCAGGGCCTCATTGTGCCAATAATATTTCTAAGCCCCCTCCCTGTGCGTCAGTTCTCTCTATTATTAAGCCATAATAAATTATATGTCATATATAGTCATAGTTGTGGTAATTGTGAATTCACAAAGTGCCAACTAAAAACTAACAATCTGTGACTTTTAGAAGAAAATGCTTAAATAAAACATAAAAATAAGGGTATAAATATGCTTAGCTAAATTCCCGAGAACTGTCTGGTGTCCTGGGGAGCAAATGCAGGAGAAACAATAGATCAAAACATAAGCAATAACACGTGGGAACAAAACATTTTTATTTCAAAGCAAAGCAGGAATTAAAGCTTCAAAGTGCACAATATCATTGTATAATTATGCTTTATGAGTTATTTGCATATAAAAGAATCTACTTTCTCTTGTCAAACTCTTACGCATAAAGAATTGCTGGATAACAAACACTTAACTCTGCTGCAATTAGGCATTGAGTTGAGTAAAATGAATCAACCACAATAAGGATGCACATTGGTAAATTATAACGGTATTGGTACATTGCTGCCTTACACCTGCTTTCAAATATTATTTGGTGGGGGCAGGATAGCGGGCTCTTACATGGAGTCCCTAGCCCACCCATCATCAATACACCTGAGCGAAGAACAGAATGACCCTTGCGGTGCAAACAATACTGTTTCCGACACAATGACAATATCTGAAAAAATCTGGGCTGAGAACCCTGAAAGACAATTCTATACCAATACCCCACCCATCTAAAACAAAAACTACACCTTGTGGCAGATTTACTATTGGTGGAATTCGAGGGTGAATTTACCCTCCAATTCGACCAATTGAATTGTGGTTGAATTTAAAACCTTCAAATGCGAATATCGAATTTGAAGGTTTTTTACCGCAATTCGATCGATCGAACAATCGAATAAAAAAATTTGATCGAACGATTTTAACCATTCGATCAAATTTTTTTATTCGACCAAAAACTGGTGAACTAGGCAGTCAAATAAAAAATTAAAGGGCAAGTAATTCGACTGCCAAATATTCTAATAGAATTTTATTGGAATTATTCGAATCATTCGATTTGATCAAATTTTCAAAATTCGATGGTCGAAGTGGCCTTCAAAAATATATGAAAATTCAAATTCAAATCTTTTTGAAAATTTGATAGAATTTTCGAATCATTCATGTGAATTTGATAAATCCCATGTATTTTACATGGTTCGGTTGTCCTTCACTGCCTGACTAACATATATTACTTCTCTCCCACAAGCCATTCGACATCTCACAATTTATACCTTTCAATATACTACACAGTATGAAGAGGAAATTCTGAAAGGTAGCTGAGAGGCATTGGACATTGGCAGATACAAATCTTACTAACTATTGTTATACACTGACAATAAAAATATTATTATGATAAGATACTGATTTGTGCCTTTATTTGGTCCCTATATCAAGCCTTCAAGTGAATCTGACAGCTAATGTACTAATAATGATCCTTTACAGGTGTAATTATATAATGGAAGCAAATTTCATTCGCAACTGATTTGGAAGCCCCGTGTTATAAACATTCTTGTATAAATTAGTAACAAAACAGCAGCACAATATAACAAGTACCATACCTGAAATAAGTATAATTGAGATTGCAAGGCATAAAGGCCACTAACAGTAAGGCGACCCCATACATTTTGATGAATTCAAGCAGGATTTCCCTTTATACTCCACGTTATCAAACTCCAAATCTCTATACCTTTGTATCTGGTATATCTGGTATAAAATCTGAATGCCAGGAATCTTCTGAAAAGAGTAGTTCTCAGTATGCCTAGAATTATCAAATGGTATGAATTTTTATGGATGACACTCCAGCTACTGCGAGAACAACAAATGCCCTAAATCCTCTGAATAGTACGGTGACCCTAAAAACATACATTTTTGGAAAGTTCCTATTCTGTCAAATTCAAAAATGCAGATCTAAAATAAAATTAATATTTTAATAATATGTTAATATGTTTGAAAATATGCTCACAGCTTTTACTTTAAAGCAACTTGTTAGCCTCTAAAGTACAAAGAACTTTTTAAAAACATGATATATGACGGGCCGTCGGAACAGTTTGTTGTCCAATATGCATAGGTTTATCAGAGTATGTGGCATGCAGAGGTCAGAGATCCAGTGAAAACAAACAGTGAATACAGATTCATAGTTGACAGTCCAGTTACTGCAAAATAATAGATATATATGTATATTTTTTATATTACATATATAAACAAGCAATCGATCCTACAACTGTTCCTCAGTCATACAATAATATCTAGGTGTCAATGGCTGCCTTAAAAGTAGGTTGAAACGATCCTTACAAGACTTGTTAAAGATTACAGCAAGTTGCAACAGTCAGAGAAGATTAATGGTCAAATCTAAATATCTTGGCTAGGATTAGAAAATGTGACACTAATTTAATGTCATGGAAGCTCTCAGGATTATATTGAATTATGAAAGGTCGATAAAGATAAGTTTATATGTGGAACCAATCCATAGGCAGTAGTCTTGTCTGCAATAAACTTTATTGGGGCACAGAGGTACACAACATGTCCTTTATATCAGGATATAGTTTTTTCTGTTTAAAAGAATAATAGTACATTTTAATAGCGCAACAGTGTTGCGAAATAATGGTTCCTACATGACGCAACTATGTTGCACATTAGTTTATGTAATAGGTTAATTTGTGCCAAAAATCCAGGAGAATGTTATGCTCAGTTGGCAACATTTTTCACAGCATAGTTGGAAAGACAAGTGATGGGATAGACCTTAATTGGTAGTTTCCCCTTTTTTACAGGTTAGGCGAAAGAAAGAAAAAAGTAGCAAAACAAGCAGTAACCCGATTTTAATTTGTTTTTAATTATCAGTGGGACACAAGTATGTCTATAACTTAAATGCGTTTAGCATAATATGCCCTTATGTACAAAGGAGGTCTAATCACAATCCGTACACTAAGTAAAATAAAGAGTTTTATTTACATAGCATCAGCACTTAGTAATTCCAAAACCGATATAATGCTATCTCGGGTATTGTTATTTTATAATTGTACATTGCACAATATAATTACAAGCACATTACATTTTTTACCGTATGGTCAAGCATACGTATAAGTATAGTGACATGTCCATTGCTATTTTTTGTATTTTTGTATTGCTAATTTTTGTAATTTTTGTATTGGATTGCTATTTTAGAATTGCACAATATTTATAAGCACATCACACTTTTAGAATGGATATTGTAATCGTATGGTTAAGCATACGTATAAGCACTTGACACTTTAATTGGAAAATGAAACCATGTAGTTGGACTTTATGTTTAACTATATGGGAACCAAAGGGTTAATAGATTGTCTACCCATAATGCACTATGTTAACCACATGAGGTTATAAATTGCTTTACAAACTGTGTTGTTCCTTACACTTGACAAAGGGCATCTGCCCGAAACATGTTGTGTACCTCTGTGCCCCAATAAAGTTTATTGCAGACAAGACTACTGCCTATGGATTGGTTCCACATATAAACTTATCTTTATCGAATTTTTTGGGATATCAGACACAGGATAACCCGTGGAACCACGCCAATAAAGAACCTGGTGAGCCACATCGAATTTCCTTTTTCGAATTATGAAAGGTATCAGGGTCTGCTTCCTCTATAGTTACGCCCCTGCTGCCTAGCCATGCCCACATTGGTCCAGAAACACTGGGGATACGCAGAAGATACAATATTTTTTTTAGGGGCTCCTCCTCTCCTCCTATAAGTATATGATGTCAATGCTTACTTCATACCTCCCAACTGTCCCGGTTTTTTGTGGGACAGTCCCATTTTTAGCTGCCTGTCCCGCTGTCATGGATTGTCCACAGCCAGGCTCCTAAAGAAGATGAATGATAGGGAATGAGGGCACAGGGATGAGAGAAGAGATAGTTATTGTAGGAGAGGTGATGAGAGAGGAAGGCTGAGAGGAAATCACTAAAGCTGAGACTTGAAGCCTGAGTAACATGACAGGAGGGGGCAGGGCCAGATTTATCTAGCAGGCGCCCTTAGGCCTGCTGTCGTTTGTCATCCCTGTCCCCTCCCTTTTATTTGCTCAAATTTTCATCATCGGGACAGAGTAATGGGAATTGGCACACAGGAAATTAAAATTTCTAAACCAATGTGAGTGTGGTTGGGCAGCATGCCGCCCCCTAAAATCCTGCTGCCCTAGGCCTGGGCCTAGGTGGCAACCAACTAGGTGGCTGGGAGGGGGTAGATGTGAGTGAGGTATGAAGGCAGGACTAAGGAGTGAATAGAGTTTTATTTAAAAGGGTGAGAAACATACCAAGTGAAGCTGCCTTCTTGTGCTTAGTTAGGAGATTGCATAGCAGATTTTGGCAGATTATGTCCTAAAATGAGGGTGACATGGGGGAGTGGCCATATTGTCCAAATATTTTCACAGTGTTGAGCAACTTTTTGTCCCTCTTTCTTACTCTCAAATGTTGGGGAGTATGCTTACTTGCTCTTTTCTCTCACCCTCTACCCCCACTCTCTAACGTGTGTGTGAGAATATATAATTTATATGTACAAAACAGTGAGTGAAAACAACATAGTACACAGTAATTGTTTATTGAAAATATATTTACATGTGGTTCAACTGCCATGGTATCGCTCCATCTAGGGACATAAAGTAATTAGCAAATTGATCTCTCACTCTCATCCCCCCTGTAGGACCTCTAACAGGTGCCCAATCAATGTCTGGCATATCATCCGTCAGGGTGTCTTGGTAATTATAGCCATCCCGAAGTCGAACAAAGTTGTGTAAGACACAACAGGCTTTTATTAGATTGTCTACAAAATCAGGTTCCAGTTGTATAACGGTATGGAAATACGTGCCATTTGTTTGACAGAATACCAAAAGCACACTCCACCATCCACCGTGTTCTTGATAATCTGTAGTTGAAAACTCGCTTGTGAATGGCCCTTTGTGACCATGGGTATTGCCTCATTATATTCTCAATAAGACCAAAGGCCTCATCACCCACAAAAACGTAAGGCATACATGGTGCTGCAGTCCCAGGCAAAGGCTTCGGTGGAGGTAGTCGAAGTGTCCCTTCGGAGAGTCTCGTCCCAATGATGAATTCCTGAAAGCACTAGCATCACCGGTGCTTCCATAGGCTCCAACATCAATTAGAGAAAAGCAATAATTTGCATCGACAACAGCCAGAAGAACGATGGAAAAGTATTTTTTATAATTACAGTATTTTGATCCGCTTTTGAATGGCATCAGAATTCAGATGTGTTTTCCATCCAAGGCACCCAAACAATTAGGAAAATTGTTTTTTTGTTGGAATTCTTCGACAATACGCATCCATGCATTTTCATCTGCGACAGGCATCACGAGTCTTTGCAGCTCAGACCACATAAGCAGACAATTTTTACAATACTGGTTCTACCAATAAAGAATTGAAAATATAAAGAGGAAAATGAATGTCCAGTTGCTAAAAATCTAAAATAAAAACAAAAGGTGTACTTTGTTAATGATTATTAGTATGTATTATTGCTAAATGACCATATTATATACCTATGCATATATATCTACACCTATATATTTACATACACATTAAATGCCCATATACCAGTCACCTATGTATATATATTTTTTTTTTAATTTTTTTATGCCAACATACCAGGCATGTGCCCATACTAGTATACATACATCTATGTTCCAGAAAATAAAGGGCCTCTTTTATTCTAAAATCCTCACATACAAAAAAATAACACACAAACCTTAGTGTCAGGCACAGTCGTTCCTCTGGTGAAATCGGATCCCTCATCAATGTGTGGGCACGACCCAGACCTGGCTTTAAAATGGTCAGCAGCTCATCAAAGCTTGATGTAGACATTCGAAAAAACTTTTGGAATTTTTCAGGATAACTGCGAAGTTCACCATATAGAACATGAAACTGTCCACTCTTCAACCGCTGATTTGTTATGGGATGTACCCAATATTTTCTAGCAGCTGCTATTTCTTGTTTCTCTTTAAATAGCAGATAATAATATAAATATATAAGCATGAATAAAACTGCCAGCTCATGTTCCATAATGGAGACGTGGAGACAATACGCCGAGAAAACACTACTTCCGTTTCCGGCTTGGGTGGGAGCACGTACCGCAAAGAGCAATGGGATACAAATCGTTCTGTGTCAGTAGTCGCTGTGAATCGTCTATTCAAAAAGACGATCGTCTTGTCGCCGCGATTTGCTTTTTTAAACTCGCTGGCGACAAATCGTCCAGTGTGTCCTTACCCTAACACATCAGAGTTAATGACAGGTCCGGGCAGATCCAGTGTTAAATACAGGAAGCTTACTCAAGAAATATCAAGAAATCCTCAACCCCAATTCACTTTCAGATTGGAACCTTGAATTTCTGCACATTTAAGTTCCATCACTACTGGATTACTACTACCTACACTTGTGTTTTAATTAGTGATGGGCGAAT
>CM044447.1:106957022-106973082 GCA_024363595.1 Xenopus borealis | reverse complement strand
AAAAACTTGACATGATTTTTGTATTAAGTACACACAAAAAGAAACTTGAACTGCCATGTTTTAGTGTTTTAGTTTCTGACAGATATATATTTGTGAAACTGGGGACTTCAAAATAACCCGCACAATTATATGGAATTTAAAAAAAAAATGCCAGTTATGGTCCACCAAGGAAATGACTACCAAGGGCCCACCAACAATATTCAATTCTGTTACTGCAACAGAGGGCGTATATAGCAAATACATCAAATACATGGGACCTGTTATCCAGAATGCTTGGGACCTGGGATTTTTTGGGATAATGGATCGTTCCGAAATTTGGATCTTCATACCTTAGGGCTTCTAGAAAATCATGTAAACATTAAATAAACCCCATAGGCTTGTGTTGCTTCCAATAAGGATTCATTATTTATTAGTTTGGATCAAGTACAAGCTACTGTTTTATTATTACAGAGGAAAAGGAAATCATTTTTAGAAATTTCCATAATTCTGATCTTTCTGGATAATGGGTTTCCAGATAATGGATCCCATACCTGTCCTACTTTTCAATTTTTGGTGTCCTGCTCTCTCACATTTTTGATTCTCTACTCATCCCCTCAGTTTATTCCCATCCTCTAAGTTTATTGTTTACTACTTTTCTTGCCCCAAACCTCAATATATTTGCCTTCTCTCGCCAAGTTCAAATTGTGGTCTTTCCTTAACCTTCTGACTGGCACCTTTTCCATGCAAATTTCTCATCCTGCACCGTTAAGACCTTCACTGCACTCCATAATACTGGTGTACAGATGAGACACTTAGGAGTGGAATCCTGTTCTTTGCTCAATATAGAGTTTTTATGAGGGCAGCAGGCCTCCTGCTTATATACAGATTATGGGATCCAAGGTGGCTCCTAATTTCCACATAATTTACATAAGGGGTGCATTAATGATTATAATATACAACTTCCAGTGAGTCATGCGATGGAAATTACATCACTTACAAGCAATGATTATAACTAATCACTAAGATAATTATAACTCATCACTAAGATAAACTAAGGATATAAAATCATAGCTCTTGTGTATTATATTTTTATAACAGTTATTATTCTATAGTACACTAACAAAGCATTGACCCAAATTTTGTATTATTTGTTGAGCTAGTTTGGTCTCCCATCTACTACTTTGGCTAAAGGCGTCCTTTATACAAGCCGATGTTGGGTGCCAATTTTGTTTTCAGTGACCAAACAGTCCATCGGTCTATGTATGGGATCCAAGAAATTGCCTGATATCCAATAATGTGTTGCTCAGATTCTGCAAGAGGGAATAAACCGATTCACCAATGAATGCAGTAATTTCTCGGTGCAGTCTGCAGTCGAGAGACCAGCCTGATTCAGCACATTACATGTGGACAAATCATGTAAAGAGCCTCCTGGACACAGCAAGCAGTAGATTCAGTATATACTAAATTGGCCAGTGTGTATCAGATATGCAGAATATCCATTGTTCATTGTCTGGGCATCCACAGTGCTTCTTACTAACGTCTCTTCTCTTGCATATCATACACCCCACTCAATACCAATTCTTATATATTTGTATTCATGAACGATACAATGATAGCCGTGAACCAGCACTAATAGTAAGGGAGCAGGCAGTGGATGCCTGCTATAGCGGAAGTACACTACTCAGGAATCAATAACTTACCTTGGAACTTCTCTGCTGTCCTATTCATCACTAAATCAAAAGGCATCAATTATGCCATGGTCCAGTAAATAGTGATTTAAAGGCCCCACACTGGATGCTTGTGAGGTACATGGCTGGCAGATATTGTATACACCAATATATAATGGAAAATATGAAAAAGTTGTTCAAAAGAAAACAGAAGGTATTGTGCCTAGATAAAAGAGCTTGTTTACAATTGCAAGGCATGCATATTAGAACAGGTATGGGATCCCTTATCTGGAAACCCATTATCCAGAAAGCTCAGAATAATAGAAGGGCCATCTCCCATAGACTTCATTTTATCCAAATAATTCAAATAATTTTCTCTGTAATAATAAAACAGAACCTTGTACTTGATCCCAACTGCAATATAAATCATTTTTATTGGAAGCAGAACCAGCCTATTTGGTTTTAATAAAACAATCTACTTGTTCAAAAAATTTATTTTTCTCTATAATAATAAACAAATACCTTGTACTTAAAGGAGAATGCAAACCTAACGTTAAAAAAACCCATACTACCCCACCTCTCGCTATCCAGTACTCTTGCTATTCAATCTGCTCCAGTCTCCTCCCACTATCCAGTCCTCTTGTTCCTGAGCTACGCCTGCATGGTCCAGTCCTATACTTCTAGTCTGCTCCTGATCTACGCCCGCACTGTCCAGTCCTACCCATTATGTTCCTGATCTTCACCCTCTTCTTCCTGTCCAGTCCTGATCTTTGCCCTCTCCACCCTGTTCCATTCTGCACCTGTACCAGTCTGATTCATTGCCCTCATCACCCTGTTCCTGCCCTTGTGTGTTTGTGTCCCTTGGGTGCAGCCAGCTCTTGCCTAAAAGGCTCACTTTCCTCCTGCTGCCTCAACAGCGCCCCCTACCTAATCTTTGACAGTCATGTAGAAGTCAATTTGAGCCATTTGAAGATTTCTGTAGCCTTCATGACATTTGGGGTTTTTTCCATGGTTTGCGCTAGAAAAGTTTTTTAAATAAGAAAGAATTCAAGTTGTGAGTTTATTTGAGGTATAAAGAAACTTCACAAACCTCACAAACTCAAACCTTGATAAATAACCCCCTAAGTATGGTGAACCAAATTATGGAAATACCCCTTATCCAGAAAGCTCCAGGTCCTGAGTATTCAGGTTAACTGATCCGATACCTGCAAAGAATTGAGCAAGTCTAAATTTACTGGTAATGTGTGCCACAAAACTGGTCACATGGTTTCCGAATAGACCCAGTACACCTGCACTTTACACCTGCCTCAACCAGATAGTATTTCCAGGATTCCCTCTACCCCTATTTGCATTTGTTGAATGGCAAACTCCTTCACTGATGCTACATACTCTCGCACCATAGAAGTCACCGAATCAGGCTCAAGTTGCTTCCCATTCATTTTTGCATCTGTGAAGTTGACCTTTTCATTAAATGTCCATTGCAAATCTAGTATTTATACTATTGTTCATACTCCAAGGAAAAACCTATTCTTTATATCCAATTATCAGTGTTGATCCCTGCTCAGATGAGACAGAGAAAGAAATAGGAAATCAACTAGCACACCTATAATTACTTGTGAACGATTTCTCCCCATTAGAGGTAAAACTGGAAATTGATGGGAAGCTTAAAGGGATACTGTCATTGGAAAACATGTTTTTTTCCAAAATACATCTGTTAATAGTGCTACTCCAGCAGACTTCTGCACTGAAATCCATTTCTCAAAAGACCAAACAGATTTTTTTTATATTCAATTTTGAAATCTGACATGGGGCTAGATATTTTGTCAATTTCCCAGCTGCCCCTGGTCATGTGACTTGTGCCAGCACTTTAGGAGGGAACTGCTTTTTTTCTGTTTGCTCTTTTGAGAAATGGATTTCAGTGCAGAAGTCTACTGGAGCAGCACTATTAACTGATACATTTTGAAAAAAAAAAAATCCCATGAGAGGATCCCTTTAAACTTCACAGAATTATGCAAATGGCTTTACCTTCAAAAAATCCTGACATATTTAACTCCCACAACCTATAATTAATTATGCTGATATTAACTGTTGTCATGGTGAGTTGTAGTAAAAGGTCAAATTGAAGGCCATTTAAATGATGCTTCCAACTTGCTTTTCGTTTGCTGCCAAAAGAAAGAAAGAGACCTACAGCGGCCCTGTTAAACGAACACCCACCCAACTGACAAAGTAATGGACAGCAAAACTATATGGATGTAGAAAAGGTCACAGCTTTATTGACTGCACCATTAAAACTGCCCATTGCGACATTATGCCAATTGCTGCTCCATGCGACTGGCACATAATGTTCCCCACTCAAACACAAATCTCCAATTGAGCCAACATCAAAGCTATACCATGGTTATAACTCCATTGTCACCAGACTGTGCACAATCGGTTTTTTAAGCTATTCACACTTACTGGTGACATTTTTTTATTTTTTCACAAAGTTTTGTACTGCGGTTGTCCAGAATGATGCAGGGGATGCTTGAGACATAAATGAAAATGGCAACACAGTGGTCATAAATAAATTACCCTGGACCGGTGCATATTTTTTTTTAAGAAGAGTCGTATCAACGTCAGGGAAAGAGAAATGACTAGAATCACTGGATGAAGCCTAACAACTCGACCACCCAAGTGATTCACACTTTCTTTCTCCTTTAAAAGTATAAAATATTCTCTGTAGTAGTATACACAATTTGTAAAATTAGTAGCTTTAAAAAAAAAAAGCACAATATTTTTTCAATACAGGTATGGGATCTGTTATCCAGAAACCCGTTCTCTAGAAAGCTCCAAATATGGAAAGGCCATAGACTTAATTATAATCAAATAATCCACATTTTTAAAAATGAATTCCTTTTTCTCTGAAATAATAAAACAGTACAGGTATGGGATCTGTTACCCGGAAACCCATTATCCAGAAAGCTCCAAGTTACGGAATGGCTGTGTTCCATAGACTCAATTATAATGAAATCATCAAAAATTTTAAAAAATATTTCCTTTTTCCTCTGTAATAATAATACTTGTACCTAATACAAACTAAGATATAATTAATCATTATTGGAAGCAAAACCAGCCTGTTGGGTTTATTTAATGTTTTTATGTGATTTTCTAGGAGACTTAAGGTATGAAGATCCAAATTACAGAAAGATCCGTTACTGGAAAACCCCAGGTCCCAAGCATTCTGCATAACAGGTCTAATACCTGTACCATGTACTTGACACAAACTAAGATATAATGTATCCTTACTGGAAGCAAAACCAGCCTATTGGGTTTATTTAAGCAGTGATCCCCAACCAGTAGTTCGCGAGCAACATGCTGCTCTCCAACCCCTTGGATGTTGCTCCCAGTGGCCTCAAAGCTGGGGCTTAATTTTGAATTCCGGGCTTGGAGGAAGGTTTTGGTTGTATAAGAACCAGGTGTACTGCTAAACAGAGCCTCAATACAGGTTGCCAAACAACATAGGGGCTACCAAATGGCCAATCACTGCACTTATTTGGCACCCCAAGAACATTTTTCATGCTAACGTTGCTCCCCAACTCCTTTTTCTTCTGAATGTTGCTCACGGCCTCAAAAGGTTGGGGATCCCTGATTTAATGTCTACATGATTTTCTAGGAAAACTGGAAACCCCCAGGTCCCGAGCATTCTAGATAACAGGTCCCATACCTGTATTTTGAACATTTATCTACATTATTTCAAGAAGCAGTGAACATTTCTACTTAAATTAATCAGTTTGAATTAAACCCGCTCCATAATAAGCTGGTGATCATGGTGTAGTTGCATTACTATAGAGGAAGCAAACACTGCAGCCATGAGGGGGGGGAGAGGGGGCAAATCTGCTTCCTCTGTAGGGGACCTGTGGGTGAACTGAACTGTTTTTTAGAAGGTGTCATTAGCCCCCATTAGAAAGCTGGAAAGAGAAGAATTGAAGAAAATGCTAAGAATAGGCCATTGTATATACTAAAAATTAAGCTGAAGGTGAACCACCCAATTAGTGCTTCAGACCCTGGGACCCAGTGTCAACGTAAGATGAAATCAATAGCAAACACTCACACGTGACAAATGGACAGATGTTCAAGCACAGGTAAAATATGGCTACAAACCAGTGCAAACTCTGAAATGGACCAGTAACCCACTGCAACCAGTTAACAGCACTAGGAAAAATAAAAATTCTAAATCGTTATTTTGAAAAAAAATATGTACCTCTGTATTCTCCCTATATTTATTGCCATTGTAAGCCAAGCTGATTGCTACACAATGCTATTGGGTGTTATTCAAATGTTTTTTGGAACCTTAAAGAATATTTCTCCATGATACCATCTTTTTCAGGTCCCAAGCATTCCATATAATTGATGCCAAAAAAAATGGTATTTAATGGTCATAGAATGGTGAAGTCTAAGCGACAGTTCAATTGGATTTCATTATTTATTTTTTCATAGTTTTTTTTTTAATTATTTACATTTTCTTCTGACTCTTTGCAGCTTGCAAATGGGGTTCACTGACCCCATCTAAAAAACAAATGCTGTGTTACGGTGGCCACATGAGAATATCTCTCCCTGATATGCCCATATCAGGATGATCCGATTGTGGGCCCTAGGGAACAACGATTAGATCATAATGCATCCAATACGGACATTGGGATAGCGGGACACATGAAAAGAAAGATGTGGCTGCAATCTGACAAGATTTTTAATCCTGTCAGATCGACATCTGGCCGATGTTTGGACAGATATTGCTCAGGGAAGCCCAGGGTTGGACTGGAGGCCCCGGGTCCCACCGGGACTGGTGTCCAGGGTCCTTAACTGCCGCCTCCTCCTCCCCCCGCCTCCTCACTGTGAGGCGCGCTCAGTGCGCATGCGCAAATGCTGCCCCAGTCCCCTTACTGTGACGCAATCCAAAATTTCCAATACAATACAATTTTCTTTGTATTGGGAGCCCAACGAGGGTCTGGCCCACCAGGCCAGACTTGGTCTGTTGGCAGCTTTTATCAACCCGTGGATGGGGGCTTTTAGGCTACAAATGTATATTCCTACTATTTATTACTCATCTTTCTATTCAGGTCCTCTCCTATTAATATTCCAGTCTCTTATGCAAATCAATGTATAATTACAGGGTAATTTGGACCCCAGTGACCAGAATGCTGAATGCTCAAAAACCACAAACAATAAAAAATGAAAACCAAATGCAAATTGTCTCAGAATATCCCTCTCTACATCAAACTAAAAGTTAACTCAAATGTGAACAACTGGGAAGATACGTAACCGGAAGGCAGTTATTTCTCTTGTAAAGGTGGAGACCCAAGTTCGTGCAGACTGTAATAACAGTTTAATGAGGCAGTATTAATCCCCACCGTGTCTTCAAATTGATGTATAATTTGTTTGCGCTAAAAATCATGAATGTGAATAATGGTTTTAAAAAAACAGGGTCTAAAAGCTTGCAGGATCATGTAGAATTCAATGGGAGCCGTCCGAGCCATAACTTTACTATTTGAGTATTGAGCTTATAAACTCACTAAAAATAATTATTACACCACGCATTCAATGTATTCCAAATTTGTATTTATCCCCAGTTTATTATATTCTATTGTTTTAATTAAAATAACAGAAATCTTAATTAGGGTTTTTACTGTGATTCTAGTTTATTTCGCGAAAACTCACAAACTTGAAATCAAATATTCATTAAAGAAGTGGTTCACCTTTAAATTAACTTTTAGTATGTTATAGAATGTTACCTTCTTTTTAATTCTTTCAGCTTTCAAATGGGGGTCACTGACCCCCATCTAAAAAACAAATGCTCTGTAAGACTACAAATGTATTGTTATTGATACTTTTTAATTACTTTTCTATTCAGGCCCTCTCCTATTCATATTCCCATCTCTCATGTAGTCAATGGTAGTCTGTCCTGGGCAAAAATTAAACAATTTATATAATACACGTTTTCAAGTTTTTTTTAGGTAGTAGAACTCAAATGCTCAAAAAAAAAAATTTGTGGTATTAAAGTATTTTTCAACAATGTTATTCATTGAAGGTTTCTATATTAGGATTTTTTTAAATAATCCAAATTTTTTTAAATTGTGAGAAAAGAAAGCTCTAAAATTACAGAATTTTGAGAAATAAAGCCCTAAAGGGGAAATTATTTAAAATAGCAAGCATTGTTTAAAATATTTTTTTATACTGTTTAGCAATGCTTGAAATGTAAAATAATTAGCTGGTGAATATTACATTGCTTATTATCGCTATGTCAAAGCTTATCACACACACTACGTATGTTTGCAAAAACCATTTGTTCACAAACGATTTGAGGAAGTCGTTGAAGTATGAACTGGTATGAAATCTGTCAAAGAGGTTGAAAACTATGAAAATCTTGGTCACTAAAGTTCTCCTGCAACGAATCCAGGATTCGGCCAGGATTCAGCCTTTTTCAGCAGGATTCAGCCGAATCCTTGTGCCTGGCCGAACTGAATCCGAATCCTAATTTGCATATGCAAATTAGGGCCAGGGAGGGAAATCACGTGACTAGTGATGGGCAAATCTTACCCATTTCGCTTTGCCGAAAAATTTGCGAATTTCCAGCGAAATTCGCAAATTGGCGAAAAAATTCACGAAACGAGTCGTTTTCGACTCGTCAAAAACGATACGCGACTTGTTTTTTTTGGCGAATTTTTGCTGGCGTTTTGCGAATTTATTCGCCAGCAGCGAATCGCGGGAATTTGCCGCAAATTCACCCCTGGCGAATAAATGACTTTTTGGTACAATGCAATGAAGTAAAAAATGTTTTCCCCTTCCCACTCATAATTTGCATATGCAAATTGTACAGTAAATTGTTCAAACTGGTCTGGTTTCGCGCACTTTGAAGCCACTACACACTGGACAAGTCAAACTGCAGAAATTTAGATATTTCTCTGCATAGTGGAAACTTTCTAAATGCAGCTGCCTGCCATAAAACCCTTTTCCCCATCAATAAATTTTGGGGTTAAGATGTCCATTTCAATAGGCAATGCACTGAATATTTCATTATAGAAATATTTACTTGAAAAGTACACATACCCAATTTATTTTTGCCATTTTGCTTCCTTATCTGCAGGCTCAAAAGGAAGCAGTTCAATTGGGGCCAGTAGGACCGAGAGCAAAGTAGCTGTCCCCAAGAAATGTGGTGCTGAAATGCACCAACCAAATGTTTGTTTTCATTTAATATCTTGTAAGTCGAATGAGCTCAGATTCCAACCAAATGTTTGTTTTCATTTTACATCTTGTACGGAGAATGATCTCAGAATTGGTTTGTACTTTAAACGAATTTAAAATTTTGTATAGATACACAGGGGCGCTCCGCCATTGAGACGAGTTGAGGAATAGTTGCGGCAGCAGCGCCAGAGAGCTTTCCAGGGGCGGCAAAAAGCTGCTCCTGGTTCCTTTAAGAGCTGGAAATTCTGCTTCACTAGTGTGAGAGAGCGCGATTGCCCGACAGGTAAGCCCGCGAGGGGTGGGGGGTGGCATTTCAGGAGCCGCCTCAGGCAGCTCCTTCGTCAGAATTGGCGCTGTAGATACAGTATTTCTGCTACAGGTATGGGATCCATTATCCAGAATGCTCGGGACCTGAGGTTTTCCGAATAAGGATCTTTCTGTAATTTGGATCTTCATACCTTACATCTACTAGAAAATGATGTAAACATGAAATAAACCCAATAGGATTGTTTTGCCTCCAAAAAGTATTAATTATATCTTAGTTTGAATCAAGTACAAGGTTCTTCTTTATTATTACAGAGAAAAAGGAAATCATTTTTTAAAATCTGGATTATTTGGATAAGATGGAAAATAATATCTGGATAACCAATACCAATCCTGTAGTTAGATCTGACTATTAATGGAAGAGGGTCAATGGGCAGTCCAATTAAAGGGATTAGGTCACCCTCCAGCAATAATATAATTAGAAAGAATAAAAGCCAATATCTTGTCTGCTTCAAACTGGGTGTTCCCAAAATGTATTCCATGGTGCTCCGAACACTTCACATGGATCAAATGTTACTGGACCACGTCCCTTCCAGTGCAGGGCCATGTGGTGCCGAAACATAACAACTATTGTAACAGCTGTCTGTAATGAAACCCAGGCATTCTGCTCAGCAGGGACAAAGATAACAAATGTATCAACTAAATGTATCAATTTAGAACAGTTTACAGGGTCGGCGACCCCCCCCCCCCCAGAGCTGCTATAGAAGATGAAAAATGACACTTTGCACTTCAATATTAGAAAAACTGTCACACAATATTTGGAAAAAGTCATTATTTCTGGTGATCTATCTGAAAACAACTAGTTGTTTGAAGGTGAACAACCCCTTTATTGTATGAAAATCCAAATCACAGATAGATTAATTATTGGGAAACCGCCAGGTCCCTAGGATTCTGGATAACTGGTCCCACACCTGTAGTGCAAAATTCAAATATCGGACGCATAGTGCTGTGTCTTTTACCAACTATACATCATCCATCCCCCCCCCCAGAATTGCATCTGCTATGCCTGCAATAAACACATATCCTGCATATGCATGCCTGTACATTTGCATTTGTGTGCAAATATCATCACTTCTGGTGTATGGCGAGCATCTGAATTTGCATGTTGCACATTCAATTTTTTGCATTTTTTGGCCATTGTATTTGTTCTTACTTTCATAAATGAGCCTTAGTCGCTTTCCATTCTTATAGGGTATTTTGAAAACATGTCAATATCCTATCAATGTAATTGTACAAATAAGAGTCCACCCAGTAGCACCTTGTTCTTTTCTTTTGTTCACTGCCCCCTGATACTCCTTCAATAGAGAGTGATTTTCAACCTTGTGCCTCCAGCTGTTAAGAAACTACAAGTCCCACAATGCATTTGCCTGACTGTGGCTGTCAGACTCCTTCATTGCATTGTGGGACTTGTAGTTCCTTAACAGCTGGAGGCACAAGGTTGAAAATCACTGGTCTATTGTGTATAGCTCACTACCCCATGCTGGAAAGCTACATACCTTCACCTCTTTTGTTCCTCCACTAGACAGCTCTCCATGATACCTGCCTGTCCAACCCTCTAATGGGTTCTGTATCCACAGTAACAATGGTTCTCTGCTGTTCTATTATTCTTACTGCTCTTTATTTACAAGCAACACAAGTTATTATTGTAATGACTGTAAGGGAAGCTAGGGCATACACAGTACAATATGCAGGGCACTAGTCTTAAGGTGGCCATACACGGTGAGATCCGCTCGTTTGGGGATGTCGCCAAATGAGCGGATCTCTCCCCGATATGCCCACCTTGAGGTTGGCGACCCAACAATCGGATCACAATGTAGGAGTTAGGGGCGGTCAGATCGCTGGACTGCATCAACGAACAGATGCAGCTGTGATCCGATGGGATTTTTAGTCCCGTCTGATCGACATCGGGCCGACTTTCGGCCAGATATCGATCAGCGCGTCGGAGGGACCCATGCACTCGATCTGTCGGCTGCTTTTATCCACCTGTGTATGGCCACCTTTAATAAGCAAATAAAACAACTCCTATCATATATAGGAAATTAATTTTTCATAGTACAGGTATGGGATCCATTATCCAGAAATCCATTATCCAGAAAGCTCCAATTATGGAAAGGCTGTCTCCCATAGACCCTATTTTATCCAAATAATAAAAATGATTTCCTTTTCCTCTAATAATAAAACAGTACCTTGTAATTGATTCAAACTAAGATATAATGAATCCTTATTGGAAGCAAAACCAGCCTATAGGGTTTATTTCATGTTTACATGATTTTCTAGTATACTTAAGGTATGAAGATCCAAATTACGGAAAGATCCGTTATTGGAAAACCCTAGGTCCCAAGCATTCTGGATAACAGTTCTCATACCTGTACTGCTAACAGTACTAGCTGGCCCCAATTATTACTTACACGTATAACACATTATTATTATTATTATTATTATTATTATTAATAACATGTACATAAAATGCTAGCATATTCTGTGGTGTTGCAATATACAGGGAAACACACAAAGCCCACCAACAATCAATAAAAGAGGTAAAGCAGCCCAATATTTATTTGGCAGACACAGTTGTATTTCAATACAAAGAGAAAAATTGCAGGAGCACGGTTTACCTTTAAAAATAATTATTCCAAAAAACTGCTATATTCTTATGTCCCATTCCTGTAGGGCTAACAGTACAACCTCAAATAAACATATTACTATTCATCATCCCAACACCCAGCGGTGTAAAGTAAGTTATGCCCTACACAAGATACGTTACATTTTTTTAAAGCTCATTTTAAAGGGCAGTAACACCAAAAAATTAAATATCATGTAGTGTTGCCCTGCACAGGTAAAACATGTTTGCTTCAGAAACACTACTATAGTTCATAACAAACTGTTGAGTAGTAATGGCGGAAACTGAAAAAAGGTTATATGGCACAGGATAAATAATGGATAACAGATAACATTATGTTCTACAGAGTTTATCTGATGTGCAACCCAGGCCTTTTTCTCCTTTGAATGGCTGCCCCAATTGCTACACATCAGCTTATTTATATAAACAATAGTAGTGTTTCTGAAGCAAACACAGCAGTTTTACCAGTGCAGGGCAACACTGCATTATATTTTTATTGCTTTAAAGGGGTTGTTCACCTTCAAACAACTAGTTGTTTTCAGATAGATCACCAGAAATTACGACTTTTTCCAATTACTGTCTATTTTCTATTGGTAACCGTTTTTCTAATATTGAAGTGTAAATTGTCATTTTTCACCTTAAAGCAGCTCTGAGGGGGGGGGGTCGCCGACCCCGCCAACTGTTCTAAACTGATACATTTAATGGATACATTTCTTATCTTTGTCCCTGCTGAGCTGAAGCTCTGGGTTTCATTACAGGCAGCTGTTAGAATTGATACAATAGTTGCTAATACTCCAGAGATGTTGCTGTGAAATGTATCAACTAAAAGTTGCAAAATTGTAACAGTTTAGAGTCTGCACCTGAATTACTGAGCTGCCAGACTCAAACTCCAGAGACACCAACATTCAACTTTAAACTTAGACTTTGGAAAAACAGTAAACCTCAATTTTACATCCCCTGAATTTTAAGCTTTCCCTCATTTTACATTGTTGTTTAGTGGTCTCGCCTATATATTATGCATAATACATTTCCTTGTTTTTACATGTTCCTGGATTTTACACCATTTTTTGAAAAACATAAAATGGGGGTTCTACTGTATATTGAAACAAACGCAGTCAATAATAGTAAGGTGTTGGATACCACCATTTGTTTTTGCATATAGGTATCCTATTGTAGCTACATAACCTTCTCTTTTGTTAATAAGTGGTTAAAGGACAAGGAAAGTGTAAAACAGAATAAGGCTATAAATGCTGTATTTTGTATACTAAACATAAACATGAACTTACTGTACCACAAGCCTAATCAAACAAATGATTTATGCTTTCAAAGTTGGCCACAGGGGGCTGTCATCTTGTAACTTTGTGCAAGACCAAGACTGTGCACATGCTCAGCGTGATCTGGGCTGCTTAGGGATCGTCATAAATTATCAAAACAGGGAAGCAAACAAAGCTGCTTGAGTTATGCATGGCTGGGAAGTAAGATGGGGGCTCCCCCTGCTGTTCGTAAGTATGATTGTTTCCCTGCCCAGCATTAAGGGACCGTCTGACAATTCCTATCCACAGCAGTAAATGAAGGGAGAATTTTACTGCATACTGTCTGGTTTCTTATAAAAACGGTACACATTTTTTAATTGAAGTATATTGGAGATAGATTTCTTTTTCATTAAAGAAAGTAAAAATGGGATTTTATTTTTTTGCCTTTCCTTGTCCTTTAAGGCTTTTGTTTGTAGAAACACACCCAGAATAAGCCAGGGCTTTGCAGACAGTGGATAAAAGTGCAAAAACAGGGGAAGTTTTTCACACTTTGCTTTCCTTGAACTCTAGAATAAAGCAGAAGTACCTGCACTTTCCCTATGAATACAGTGCCATACTGACTGACTGACCTGCTGCACCTCTATATATATGACACTTACCTCCCAACATTTTGGAAAGAAAAAGGGGGACAAAAAAATTTGCTGTGATTAGTGTGCAGAATTTTTTTGACCACACCCATTTTTGTGGCCACACCCCTAATTACCATGCTAATTTTACATAATTTGGCAGGTTTTGAAAGTTTAAACATATTTTTGTTTTTTTCAGTTACTATAGTTTTGCTAATGAAGGTGAAATGCCCTTTAAGCTGTGAATCTAACTTTCCCCAAAGGACTTCCTTATCAAAATTATTACAATTACTTATTTGTTTATCTCAAAATTGGTAAAAGTATCTTATTTGCACCTGGTGGCTGTTCTTGGCTCTCTGTCAAAAGCCAATTAAGTTAGTGACTTTGGGGGAAAGTAATTAAAGTCGCAAAGAGAAAAACATTGTGCACCAATAAGAGTAAAAATCCACATCTCGCAATGTAATATTGTTCCTTAAAAGGTTATTGCGTTGCAAATCGTTATTGCACATTGCGGATTATAATTGCCCACTCTTAAGAAGTATTTGAAGGTGTTGTAATCTTTTGCAGCAAACATTGTGACTTTTTCAGTAAGAAGTTTTATCACATTGACAGCGCATTAGCGCAAACAGTTTCCAGGTTCGCAAAAGGTATATTGCATTCGCGCTAGCAAAATTTGTTCGCAGAAAGGCTTAACTTTTCACATTGCGAATAGTTTTTGCGTTACAGACATATATTACATTCCCCATTTTGTTTCTTTTTCTAGCTGTTCAGTGCAGAGGAAAGGCTGGACTTTCCAGTACAAATGCGGGACTGTGGGTTGAGCTGTCAAAAGCAGTACTGTCCCGCTGAAAACGGGACAGATGGGAGGTATGTATGACGTACTGGGGTGTAAGAAATTTAGGGGCATAAATAAAATTTATGTTGATTCTGCAGCTACAGGTGTGTGAATTTGGGGCCATAACATTAATTGGGTGTTGTAATGTTTACATTTCTTGAAATAGCCTTAAGCACGCCAGATAATAGATGTCATACCTATATCATACCTCCCAACATTTTGGAAGCAAAAAGATGGACAAAAAAGTTTGGTTTTCATGTAGCGCTGCAAAATTTTTTGACCATGCCCATTTTTGTGGCCACAGCCCCCTAATTACCATGTTCATTTTACAAAATTTGGCAGATTATGAATGTCTGAAAATATTTCTCCTGTTACAATTACTTATTTTCTTATCTCAAAAGTGTTACAAAGTATCGTATTTGTACCTGTTAGCTGTTCTGGGCTCTCTGCCAGAAGCCAATTAAGTGAGAAACTTTGTTTCTTTTTCTGGCTGTTTGGTGCGGAGAAAAGAGGGACTTTCCAGTACAAATGAGGGACTGCAGGTTGAGCTGTCAAAAGAGGGACTGTCCCTTCAAAAAAAGGGACAGTTGGGAGGTATGCCTATATTACCAACCCATCAAGCAGCATAGCTTGGAAAACAATATAGCTTGACCCCATACAGATATATACAGTATTTTCATACAATCAGATGTTTCTAGGTTTTAAAAATAAATCGGTCAATCTTTTGCTCTAGGTTAGAAATATATAGCTCTAGAGCCAGTGCTCATCAATATCATTGTCTAGAAATATGCCAGGATCAATCCCATTTGGTTAAATCCATTTCGTACAAATGCACCCAACACAGTGAGCTTGCATAAAAGCTCTGACGTTAAATGCTATTGCATTCATGCAACAAACGCTTCAGTCTCCATAACAGCATCCTCCTGCTGTTCTGTGGATTAAGCTGGACTACAGCTCCCAGCATCCTCTATGTGCTGTCCTTCAATTAAAGCTACAGAACCACAGGTTGCACAAAAACACATTTACGCCTGCTTTTTAAAGGGGACTAACCTAAAAATTAAATGTTTGCTCCCCCTATCTCAAAATAGGAGGCATTCCAGACTGAATGACAGTTGTAAGTGCAATCACACTGTGCACTTCAGTCATAACTGCTGTCAGTTAAATCGATGCTATAAAACATTTACACCTATATGTAATATAAGGCACTAAGTTTGCCCAGAAGCAGTAACCCAGGGCAACCAATTAGATGCTTGAATTTAAACAGGTGACTAGTAAATTCTATTTGCTTATTGGTTGCTATGGGTTATTACCCCTGGGCAAACTTAGTGCCCTTTATTACATTACCCCAAATGAGTGAAATGTGCACTTTTTAATTTTTCCAATATTACACTGCAGTCAATATCACGAATGGAAATAGAGTGCTGTTTAGGTGTTCAGAGTTTAAAAATGTATTTTACAATGATTTTATGAGTCCAACAAGACCGAGCCAATAGAAAAAGCAGGATAGTTTTGCCTTAATTGGGCAACTGGCCCTGAAG
>CM044447.1:106939507-106953607 GCA_024363595.1 Xenopus borealis | reverse complement strand
AAAATCCAGGATTGCAGGTTGAGCTGTCAAAAATGGGATTGTTCAGAGAAAAACTGGACAGTTGGGCCGTATGTGGGCCGACCCTGATCATTAGAAACCTCCAGAATGAGGGTGTAACTACAGAAGAAGCAGGCCCCGAAGCTGCAGAGTTGCCCGGGAGTGTAGGGGGCCCAGTGAGGTCCTAATTAATGAGCAATTTCACTATATGTTCACTATATGTTGGTAGCTCAACTTACTGATCTTTTGGGGCCCTCAATTACAGTAAATGTGCTGTGGGGCCTAATAACATCTAGTTATGCTGCTGCTCAAGATAAAAGTTGCGTTGTTTTTCCTGCAGCAAGTTCGATTATTAGTATCTGGCACTGCATCAAACCAGATGCATGCCAAAAATGAGGCAGATGGAATCTGCTTGCCACTGAGTAGGTTGCATCTGCAATAAGATGTGGTGACTGCATTCTGCGGGTGATGGTGTTGATGCATGTAAGAGACTATTAAGGGAATAGCTTGCATGGGCCTGTTTCACCTGTATATGTGACGCATCACTTCATCTGGCCAATTAGTTACCAATAATATTTGGATAGTTTGTTGAATATTGGTCAGTGATCCATAGATTTGGTCATGTGTGCCAATAGTTGGAGGTGTAAACTACTAGACGCAAGTGGGGAAATTCCCTGCGTGTTTGTTCAATAGTGTAACGTCTCACGAAGGTCCATGGCCCCGAAATGTTACGCTTTTGAATAAACATGCAGGGGATATCTCTGCTTGCTGGAGTTTTTCACCTTTGCAGCTCTTATACTGTGCACCAGATTGTCTCTAATGGAGAGGCCAGAGTGTGCTGATGGGTATATCATTCTCTGCCAATAGGTGGCTCCATGGTAGAAGGAGGGTGAGAATTAACCAAATCCTTCATTAGTCTCCCACTATGAGTGATTCTACCAGCATAATGAAAGTAAATTCCTGGTTGTTATAGGTTGCCTCTGAGTTTTAATTGTCTACTTACTTTCGTAAACAAGTGACTTTTGCTGCATGTAGCAGTAACCTTGGATAGGTAGTATAGATCCAGAAGAATGTGGAAAGTGCTGTGAGTCTTATTAATCTTGTACAATTGGCGGGGTGGTCGATAAAAAGTCTCAACCGTTAGCGTTAATTACATATACAGTAGAACCCCCATTTTAAGTTTTTCAGGGGACCAGAAAAAAATGGTGTAAAATGAGGGAAAACTTAAAATCCGGGAAATGTATTATGCATGATATATAGGTGGGATCACAAAACAACAATGTAAAATGAGGGAAAATTTAAAATCAGGGGATGTAAAATAGCGTTAATTACATATACAGTATACAAATAAAAGTTAAAAAGCTGCCTTGACTTACATTGTATCAGTCTGAGCCACCAGGGCAGAGAATAGAAAGGGCCAAAAACTGCTTTCAATAACAACACATATACAAATTAGTGATGTATGGGTCAGGTTTTTCCCGAACCAGCACCTGACTCTAACCTGCCCTACCACAGACCAAGCCCATCCGCACCTGACTTCCGGGTTCCTTTTATAGACCCGCTCCTCCCTGCCGATGATGTCACAAAAGTGGTGTTTATCGGGCCGGCCCTCACATCACTAGTACAAATAACTTAAAAATCATAGAACGTTTGTAATAAATGTATATTGCTTAGAATTATGGTTTCTTTAATTAGGCACATTTTTTTTAGGTTGACATTCCTTTTTAATATCTTTTATGCACATCTACTTTTTTTCATCAGAAATGATTGCTCATCGACCACTCCATATGTCTCTGCAGTACATTACACATCTTTTCAAATTTTCTCTGCCCGACTAGTGCATCATATTGGATGTCTGCCAGACATGAGCACCCTAGTGTAACCTTGGGGCCCTGCTTGTTTAACAGCTTGTACACCATCCATTATCACTGTGCTACACTGTAATAGGTGTAGACAGAGTCTCCATCAAAAACCCACTTTTTATATTGAGGCCCAGTGTAATTGTACCTGTCCAGGCCCGAAGTTGGTTTCAGTGCCCCAGCCCAGCAAATCTGCCCCCCCGGGTTGTAGCTTCTGTACCAGCAGGAAGACTGTCCTGGGTCTAGGATGTCTCCTCTAAACATTTTGCTATACTTGTATCTATTGTGGTAGAGTGACCAAAGAAATGGTTAAAACGTTATGGTTTTCCTTTGATTTCTCCCCAGTAGGAGATGTAGGCACCAGAAAAGGTGTTAATAAGCAGAGAAGGGGTTCTCTGTTTAAAGACTTTGGTGGCCAGATCTTGGAAGCTAGAGTATTCTGGAAGGAACAGGCAAGCCAGGTACTCTGATCCAGTAGTCCAGCAGCTCACATATTGGAGCTCACTTTCCATAGGAAGGCTGTCCTTACATTTGGTCATGCTGCGTCAAATTCGGGTGTGCTGAGTCAAATTCAGACTTGGATCTCCATCCCATTTCAAGTATGTCTGCAGCCCGGTAGTGGGCCGCAGCTGGCTGTTGGAGACCCCTGTCCTAGAGGGTCTGGGGGTACTGCCTGCAACTGCAAGGAGAAGAGGGAGCTAGTGACCAAGTGACCAAAGGTCAGAGCAACTGAGGAAAACAGGGGTGACCCCAATAAAAGTGTTTTATTACTGTTAGTCCACAAGGAGCCCAGTTTGGTGAGTGAACTAATCAATGTGTGATGTTTATTTTTATGATTTGTGTTTTGTATCCTAAAATGTTCACCACTGTGTGTAAATAAACTGCCTTAAAGGAGAACCAAACCTGTGAGAAAAAACCCTCCCCACTCCCCTGTGTAGACCCCCCTCGCTCCTCCCCCCAGTCTACTTCCCCCCCCCGGAAAAATGCCCATACACAGGGAAGGGGGGAAATTATTTTTTCCTTACAGGTTGAATTCTCCTTTAAAGATAAGAAATTGTCTGTTGTAGATCCCGTAAGTTTACCCTATGATCTACGTGATGAGTTAGCCACCGTGATACTTCTCCAACTTCATACAGTCTTCTTGAGGCTGATAAGACAATTATTTTGTAACATGACAACCCTCCACATGCACCCTCCTGGGTTTTGAGTTGGGTTACTGCCAAAACAAATGACGTGTCCCCTTTTGGCTCCTGTTGCCTCCCAATGATTCAGTAGAAAATGTCACACCTCACCACCCATCCTATTTATCCTTTAATAAGGGAACCTGAGGCAGAAGGCAAGTAGCATGAATTCAAAAGGTACAGTAGTTTTTTCATATACAAGAATTGTTTTTGACATTATATTGAAAATATTGAAGCATTTTTATTCATACAGTTTCTGGGATCCTTTTATCTGGGATCTGCATCTGAAATGATACAATTACTGATATTATTGTGATCTTATTGCAGTCTCAGCCCACCCTTTTAACTCTTTCCTGACAAACAAGGTCAAAGAAAGAATATTCATAAGCAGCTTCAAATGTAAATGGACAGTGGGGTTTACAATTGAATTTAAATGGTGTTGCTATGGTTATATGAAATAAATAATTAAGATGCAGCAAAGAGCTATTGGTTCTTGTGCTTGTTGAATGCAGTGTGGTGGTTTGGCCTTGATATCTTGTCTATGCCTGATGGAAAACAAAGTGTTTCCGTTCTTCATTTAAAAATGCAAATTGAGTAGAGCCTTATTAACCATAGAAAGATGAGGGTATATTTGCATCATATGTACTGTAACTGCCATGAGTGTTTTACATACGCAGATTTTTTTTATTTCTATTGCAACAGGTCTTTACACCCCCAATTATTTCTATATTGCGTTTTGTTTGTGACTTTCCTTACATAATGTATGTAGTACCCTGATTGATTGGGGGTATTCATTATCCTTGAAGGTACTGCCTTGTATGTTATTGTTGTCAATAGCCTAAATCAGAACTTCTGGGTGGAGACTGGATAAATAAAAATAGAAGGGCTGACAGAAGGGCAATTCTTCTATCTGCTGGTACCTGGTTTAGGTACTCAGAATATTGTGATCCTAAACTCTACGCCAAACTCTAATTTCAATGACAGCTATTTTGGGGTATTATTACAAATCTGTGTTATTTAAGTGAAAATAAGCTCCTTCTTGATGCGGAACCAAGCTCACTAATTAGGAGCTTTTACTTCAGAAGTCCTATTAGCCGCATGTTACCTTTCACTGCAGATACGATGCATGACACATAAGAAATATAAAAAAAAAATGTCTAAAAACAAATAGTTTTTCAGAGAATTTGCTCCAGTGCCACAATAGTGATCCAAGTGTACTTAAATTTGTGGGAATCACAATAAAAATATGGTAATAATGTCCAAATAAGGAGGAGACTCGCTGAATAATAATTCTAAAGACACTGCAACCAAGTGGTCTGAATACAGAGCTAGATATAAATTGTTTCATTTAAAATTACAAGTGACATTTTGTATAATATATTTCCTTTGAAAATGTATTGGTTTTTAATTGTGATTTTAAAGTGATAATGTATCTTAATTATAATTTTTTGTTCTATCCCTGGAATTTATACTTTCTTTTAACTAAATTATTGAATTTGAGCCATTATGTAAGAGTTGTTAATTGGGACCAGAGATCCGATCATGTCAGTCATGCTAATTATAAAGGAAGTGACCTGCTGATGGGGGTTAAAATCTCTGATGAAGTGAATGAATTCACGAAACGCGTTAGGCTGAGTACTATGATTCTAAATGTAGAGGGCAGATTTACTAAGGGTCTAATTCAACCATCGAATTTGTATCGAATTAAAACCCCTTGAATTCTAATTCGAGGGGTTTTAACGCAATTCGATTTATCGACCGATCGAATATGAAAAATTCGATCGATCAAAAAAATCGTTCAAATCTAATTATTCGAACGATATTAACCATTCATTTTTTATATTCGATTAAAAAAACTTGGGAAAATCCTATGGGAGTTTCCCAGAGGGTTATATAGCAATTCGGTAGGTTTAATCTGCCGAATTGTTATTTTTTTTAAAGGGCCAGTACTTCGACTATTGAATTCAAATTCGAATTTTCAAATTTGGCAAATTCAAATCTAATTTTCGATTTGCAAATTCAATGGTCGAAGTAGCCCAAAAAAATTTTTTCCATTCGAATCCTTCACACGAATATAGTAAATCTGCCCCTAAGTGTGTATTATTGCATAATAAAATGTATTTAAATATTTGAGCCCTCCCTCTGTTGCATGCACAATTCCACAGCCTGTAGCGTCCATTACTGCATCGACTAATCCCAGGGGAATTCAGTAAGAACGAACCAGGAAGTGAAGTGGTAGACACTGAAGCAGTGGAACACGAGGCAACAAACGGAATTCTGAGCAGGACTTCATTAAGAACGAGCACCCCATATGCAGACGGGACTGCCAAGTGAATCATATTGTGAATCCTTTCCAACTCGCGACCGAGCCCAGAGGCTCCTGTAAGTATAAACCAAGCAGGGATCTGGTGCCAGTTTTATGATAATGCACATTGGTGCATCTCTATGTCACTCTTATGTTTTTGAGGTTGCGCTAAAAGATTGTTGGTTGAGGACAAAGATTGTGAAGTAGCTCACTTACACAATCGGAACTTTGCATACCTTAAAGACATTTAAGCCTCGTATAAATTAAAGGGAGGTGAGAAGTTGGTACAATTTTTTTTGTATAGGAAGCGCATAAGTGTATGTATGCTGGGTTTTTAATTTGGAGGGGTTGAACTTGATGGACTCGGTCTTTTTTCAACCCGATTTAACTACGTAACTATGTAACCTGTGACTTTTTTTATTTTTTATAGTGGTGGCATCCCTTTGTATTTGCCCATCCATTGTTTTATATTTGCGCAAGGTGTATACTGAATTACTTCATTATTGTTTTTACTGAAATTCCAGAATTGAGCACACATTTAAAACAGAGCACTAGTGTGTTCTCCCATCTCTGAATGATTGCTAAGCAGAAATCAGAAACCCCTTTGCATGGGTGCCATAAACAATATAAACAAGCAAACAAACTCTTTTTCAATAAAACCAGCAGATCTGGAGGTTGCTGTGGGCCTGGATGGATTCACAATTGATGTCACTTTCTCAGTAAAACTGGGGAGATTACAGGGTCTAGTCATTTTTAGCTTTTCCTCTTTGCCCAATGTCACAAGCAAACAACTGCCAGGAGCATTAAATTGTTCTCTTCCTGCTGCTCAGAGAATAATTACTGTAGGCTGACTGAGAATGACAGCTCTCCAGTCGAGAGTATCCTTCCTACATACATACTTTAGGCTATTAAGTTAATCAGCCTACTTTACCATATATTATATATGTTTGTATATGAAGTGTGTAGGACTAGTCATAATTTGTGTGTTTGAGTGTTTTACTGAGCAAATACTTACAGTTCAGTGCCAATCTGAACTTGACACGATTGATAAATATTTGATGGGAATCCATACAAATAATCTAGAGTTTTAAAATAGTGCTTCCTGTTTCTTAGGCGGAACCAATGTTCTTAGGAAAGCAATTTTCCTTTTGTGCCAGTTACTTCAGAATTTGGAAAGATACTGTAGAAATACAAAAGGTCACACAAAATCTATAATCTCTTATATGTTCCAATTGTTTATGGAGCCACCCTGCTTCAGCCAGTGCACAATGCTATTAATATATGTAATTTAACAACTATGTCTAGTTAGAGGTTGACCACAGTTTTATGGTGTTTCTCACCTGAAAGTCAGAGAGGGTAAGCAGGAGTAAATACGTATACTCTCTACTGCAAATTTTAAAGAGATCCTCACTGTAAACAGCTACTTTACAGATACAATGCATTAATTCCACCTGCAACAGCTGCAAAGATGAAGCAACATCATTACTTGGCTGGAGTAGAATGTCCAGAGAAGGCCATAGGCTAGCAAGAATAAAGTGGCCACACATGGGTTCAGTGGTGTAACTAGATGTTATTGGGCCCCACAGCAAATTCATTTTATGGCCCCCAACATATCCAGAGGTTGTCCTGTTTCGACAGTATATGTTGAAATTGTTAATTAATTAATTAATTAATTAATTAATTAATTAATTAATACCTCCAGGGCTCCCTAGCAGTTGCAGGGTCTGCTTCCTCTGTCTGTTTGATACTCTGATCCAGTATCATATCTATCTGATATCAATCACCATACTATTGTCCTGTTTCACTGAGCCCAAGCAATCAGAACAGCCGCAAGCGAAGAGGAGCTGCATCTCAACTTTACCTTCTCATTTACCAAGGTATTATGCAATATGGATCATCGGCAGATGAAATATTCTAAACTAATGAACTGACCAGCATCCATGGAACCAAGATATTGCTTGAAATTTCCTCACTAGCTTGCACTTGTATTGGTATGTGTATGGCCAGTTCCTGCAGCTTGGCCTGGTGATTTGCTTAGTTGGCAGATCATCCATCTAATTTGTGTCTTCATCTTGTATACAGCTCATAAAACTGAACATAATTGGATTGACCTATGCCCTACGGTATTACAGAAAACTTCTGGGTTGGTGTTAGCTTGTAATTTTTTTTTTTTAAAGTTATTCTTTTTTGCTTGTACACAAAACTTTGTGAACAATAATTTTCTGTATTTTATTTTATATTCCATAGCTATAGTGTTTACAATAATTTGATTCTCATGTCATTATGTTGATAGACCCCATGGCCACGTGTAAATACTGCGATGTAATAGCAGTGTATTCAAGTGAAGTTAAAGAATTCTTAACTCAGAATGGACACCACTGGTTCTCACTGAGTAGCAAATTATTAAAAAGTATAGCATTAAACAGTATTGTGGCAGAATTCACTGCCAAAATAGACTACGCTGGATCTAAAATCAAAGGAATATTTCTGTAATTTGGATCTCCATACTACTAATAAAATAATTTAAACATTAAATAAACCAATACAATTGTTTTGCCCCCAATAAGGATTAATTATATCTTAGTTGAGGTCAAGTACAAGGTACTGTTTTATTATAATAGAAAAAAAGGAAATATTTTTTACAATTTTTAATTATTTGATTTAAATGGAATATATGGGAGCTAGCCTTCCCATATAACAGGTTTCTGAATAACAGATCCTATACCTGTACTACTTAGGGGGAGATTAGGCTGCATTTCTGCTGATTGTCTTGTGAACCTAAGCTTGGCATCTAGCCCTTACAATGATTAATCCTCAAGTAGGGCACCCCCCCCCCTGCCAATATAATGACCCTTGGTCAAAAAGTGCAGCCTTGTCTATCTGAGAACAGTGGCTCAGTCACAAGCTGTGGCCTGGTTTCTAGTTGCAAGAAGTTTGTATGATCTTCCCATGTCAGTGTGGGCTTCTGCTGGGGTACTTAGAGTTGATCCCACACCCCATATTTATGATAAAATTAACCCTAATGTTTGTGAATGTAATGTAGACTGTAAGCTCTAATGGTTCAGGAACTGATGTGAATGATGAATAATCTGTCTAAAGTTCAGTATAAATGTGTCAATACATAAAGGGCAGTTTACCATTGTTTTAATTAGTGTAAGGCCTTTGTAGCTATGCAGCAGAGTGTTAGATCTACAATGGGATAATTCTAGGTCCGTGAATTAGCACTAAAAATGATGTAGCATCCGAGACATCCAGACATATTCACCAATTTGGGATGGTGCATTATTCCTTTCCCCAAAGAAACCTGTGTGATATAAGTAGTGATCGGCTTTACTCCTCCTTTCCCCAAAGAAACCTGTGCGATATAAGTAGTGATCGGCTTTACTCCTCCTTTCCCCAAAGAAACCTGTGCGATATAAGTAGTGATCAGCTTTACTCCTCCTTTCCCCAAAGAAACCTGTGCGATATAAGTAGTGATCAGCTTTACTCCTCCTTTCCCCAAAGAAACCTGTGTGATATAAGTAGTGATCGGCTTTACTCCTCCTTTCCCCAAAGAAACCTGTGCGATATAAGTAGTGATCGGCTTTACTCCTCCTTTCCCCAAAGAAACCTGTGTGATATAAGTAGTGATCAGCTTTACTCCTCCTTTCCCCAAAGAAACCTGTGTGATATAGGTAGTCATCAGCTTTACTCCTGTAACTAAAAACCTTGTTTGTTTCCCTAGATAAATTATATAACTAGTTCCTGACTTCTGTTTGGTCATTCTCTGTCCATTATTTTGAGCTTCAGCTTTTACAAATTAGCTTCAGTTTTTTTCCCCATGAACTCGTGGCCTGCTTACTGCTGCTGTGAGCTTCTTGCACCGACCTGAGGCTGTTTATGACTGTGATTTCTGGATTATCATGTCTGATCCATCTACCCTTTGACCAGGGCTGCAGAATTCTGCTTGCCAAGTTGACAGCATAACGTCTAGGGCTCAGCTGCTGAAGTTGAGGAATTTTATGTCTCTGAATAAAAAAAAAAACATCATTATTTAAAATAAACTTGCTTGGCATGCCAAAATAATTTTTCCTATGCATCCCAATTTCTCAAGGTTTGTTACTGCTTAATGTGGCAAGAGGAACTTGTAAAAGGGGTCTAAGCCCTCTGTAAACTGTCCTACTACATCATGTAGTTCTTTAGAGAAAATAATCAACAGATACAAATGAAATCACCAATTAGAATGCTGTTGTCAAGAAACCAAATACCAAATGCAGAAGAGTTCACCAATGAAAATCCTGCTAACCAGTACTATGTTAGTCATCATCTGAATATCTTGCAAAAATATTTTTCTAGGACTCAAATGGCCTCATTTACCAACGAGACAAGTGTGAGCTTAGTGTCACAGACTTTACCCCCTTTAGGCCCATAAATTGAGCACTTAAAGGGGAACTATTTTGAAAATGAACATTTAATATAAGATTCATCATACTGAAATAAGAAACTTTATTTAATTAATTTAACTTAATACAAATTAAAACTTCTGCATCGTTTCTGAAATAATCAAGTTTATCTTCACTATTCCTCTCTCAGCTTCTGTTTCTCTTCATTCTGTATTCATGCAGCAGTTGGGTGTCAGATATTCATTGGCAGTTAGATTCAATATATCTTATTGGGGGGCTTCTTTCCTAGCAGCTCACTCAAATAACGGATTCCAGTACAAACAAAATCTAACAAAATAACTGCCTTCTGCACAAATCCTGTATAAAGAGAGACAAGATGTCTGGTGATTTTAATAGAGTGAGCTCTAATACATTTTCTATGGAAAAAGAGCTCCCCTCTAAGACATATTGGTTCAAACTGTCAATGAATATCTGACACCCAACTCCTGAATGAAGACAGAATGCTGAGAGAGGGATAGTGAACATAAACTTGATTAGTTCAGAAACAGCACAGAATTTTAAATTGTTTGTATTAAAAAGCTTCTTATTTCAATATGATGAAGCTTATATTATTATTTAATTTTCCCAATATTTCCCCTTTCAGTGCACTATGGGGCGGGGGGGAATGTAATTAAAGTCGCAAAGAGAAAAACATTGTGCACCAATAAGAGTAAAAATCCACATCTCGCAATGTGAAATTGTTCCTTAAACGGTTATTGCAATGCAAATTGTTATTGCGCATTGCGGACTATAATTGCGCACTCTTAAGAAGTGCTTGAAGGTGTTGTTATCTTTTGGAGCAAACATTGCAACTTTTTCAGTAAGAAGTTTTATTTAATTGACAGCGCATTAGCGCAAAGTATAAAATTTGCAAACAGGCTTCTGCTGGCAGAAGTGTCCGCTAAACAGTTTCTGGGTTCGCAAAAGTTATATTGCATTCATGCACAGCAAAATTTCTTCACGCAAGGCTTAACTTTTCGCATTGCGAATAATTTTTGCGTTACCGACGTATATTACATTCCTCTATATATCCCTTACACCAGTCTGAATTCTGGCGCAAGGCAGCTTGCCCAAGTGCAAGGAAGTCCTGTACCTTATACCAGCCTCTGGGTTCTTTTGCATCTACTATCCTCATCCTCTGGTGCTCCTGCTTTGTGAGTCCTCAATGATGGGTGAGGTAGAAGTGTGCTAGGGATACCCCTATGTTGTAATTGGTACATCCCACTTTGTACATTACACATTGCATAATTGAGTCATTTTTCTCCCTGGTTTTTATCCACCCAAACATGCAGCTGCGTCTAAATACCCAGAACTGCCCCCCATTAACCATTAATCAAAGAACTGAATGACAATAACAGGTGCTTGAGCTGTCAGCCATTCTTAGTGGAGCCAGTTTTTGAGAGCAAAAAACATGGCAGGCAAAAAACCTGCCCAATTTACCTATTTGCCCTAAAGATGTGCACTATTTATATGGAAATGCACCTTATGTTACTTACAAGCAGGCAGACATTGGGATTTTTGCATTCAGGAAAGTTATACCTGTACAAAATATATTCCAGGGGCATAACTACAGAGGAAGCAGACCCTGCTGTTGCAGTGGGGGCAGAAGGTATAGGGAGCCCAACAAGGCCCAAATAATGAGTAATTTCAATATCTATTGCTAGAATAGGACAACCTCTTGATATATTTGGAACCCTAAAATTGATTTGCTCTACCGCCCAGTAACATCTAGTTACGCCAGTAAAATCAATTGCCTTATAATAATAAAAAGATACCCCCCACTTATTTCTCCTTGTTTCTGTGCAGCTATCAATTTGAGTTTGAATGTCAGAAAATGTGTTCATACTTGAACTCTGTCTGGGGCCAGCACACAGCTCTGACAGGCAGGAAGCATTACATTATTTAATATTCTGTTTCATTTTGGAATTTTTTTTTTGCCTTGTTATTATTACTTTAACATGAATTACATTTTCCCTTGAATAAAGAGTTAACTGAGAGGGCAGCTACTGCAGTATAGGTATTTGCATTTTAGAAAATAAATGGAATATGTAAATATGATTCCTGCAAATTCATTGCATTGTCCAACCGAATATAAAGAATATGCGAGTTTTGTCTTTGTGGAAAACTGCTAAAATGGCTTTAGCAATAACAATTTTCCAAGCAACAGAGGAGATTTTCAAAGAAGCGTTGGTTTTGAAAATCGAGAAGTGTCAGAGAGCAGAAAAACAAATCAAATTAAAGTAGAGACTTTTAAAAGCAGCTTTGAACTGGAGCACTGAATTTAGAAGTTGGAGTCAGTAAGCTGAGTGTATCATTACAGTTCTGTGTATGTGTGTGTATATGAATGATGCCTGGGTATTACTGCGGATGCCAATGGAGGCAGCTGGCATTGGAAAAGTGAGAACTGTAAACCACACAGAGCTGCGAGCTGCAAGATCTTTAGAAATAAAGTGGGCTGAATAAGCCTAGATTCTGCATTATCGCCCTTTTAATCTCTGGCTTTATTCTCATTTTTTTCTGGCAAATTCTTAGATTTATTTAATGATGGGCTTGCGATTTGGAAATATATCTGCAGGGGCAGTGCATAGTTGGGTGGAACAGGAGTGTTGTGGTGGTACGGGAGTGATGTTTCTGCACTTAAATAGATATATATAAAAATAGATAAGAAGGATAAATTATTTGAAACATTCCCAACTACAGTCAGGTGATTCCAGTGGTGGCCAATAAAAAGCACAGGGGCGTAACTATAGAGGAAGCAGACCCCAGCTTCCTCTTTAGCATTCAGATTAAAGGGATACTGTCATGGGAAAAAAAAATTTTTCAAAAAGCATCCGTTAATAGTGCTGTTCCAGAAGAATTCTGCATTTAAATCCATTTCTCAAAAGAACAAACAGATTTTTTTTATATTTCATTTTGAAATCTGACATGGGGCTAGACATATTGTCAATTTCCCAGCTGCCCCTTTAAGGATGCACTGAATCCATGACTTTGGGATTTGTCAGAATTCTGAATCCTTCTTGACAGATTCAGACAATCCCCAAACAGAGTCTGGACCCAAATTTGCATATTCGGGGTGCACAGAGCGTGGTTACAAATTGTTTACTTCCTGGTTTGTGTGACGAAAAGTCACGATTTTAAGGATTCAGGTTCGGTTTTGCCATGTGAAAAATGTTTATTGAAGTAAAAGAATTATTTTAATGAAGCATGTTAAAGTGAGCATAGGACTGGCCAGACCAGGAATGACTTTGACTTAGTTGGCCAACTTGAATATATTGCAAGATATGGACAAACAATCCCTGTTTTGTTGAAAGGGAAGGGCATTTTTTGGTTGCTTAATGCACAAAGTTCTCAATGTCCTTAGTGTATTGATTAGGGGTTAGTGCAGAGGACCTTTTGTCTTTTAAAGACTGGCATCCACTCCACAGTATACATTTCTTATCTATTATCTATTATCATTATCATCTATTATTGTCCTATAAACAATGATTGAGCAGGTTTCACCTGCAGCTAGCTGGGGCTACACAACTGGTTTACTTTACTGGAAATATATTCACCACCAAAAGAAGAATACAAATAAGATTGATTGAAACTATATGCAGATGTTTCACAAGATATTTGGCACCTATACTATGCAGCAGGCAAATGGAAGTCGTATTCCTTTACAGTTAAAATTTGAAACTTTTGCAATATTTTAATAATAATTGGATAAATTGAAGAGAGAAAGGCACAGGCTTCAATGAAGGTAACATAAGGCAAAGGTTTTGTTTTTCTTTGATAACTGAATTGTTTTTTTCATCACAGATGTGCTGAAGGAGGGAGCAGCCAACAACATAGCTTCTGCTGATTCTAAAATAATATATTCATTTTTAAAAGTTATGCTTTATGATAATCACTTCACAAGCTTTACACCACAACATCCTGGGAGAAAGGGATGACACTACAAATACAAGCTCACCTGGCACCCAAGCAAAAGCTAGTAAACCTTGCCCCTATGAGATTTTGGTCCAGCCACCTGATGTCTTCCCTTCCTTCCACATGTGCTAATATTTAGGAGGAAGTGTAGTGTACATCAGTTTAATCATCAGTATAGTGTACAGTAGATATGAAGCAAGCTGAGTTTTACAGATGCCACCTTGGTGTAAATAAAGAGCCACCCAGTTTAGGCACATGCCAAGTTGTATTGCTTGTAAAAGCTGAATAATATTGTTTTAAACTATATATAACGAAAAACCAAATGCAATGCTATAGGCAGAAATTGTATGCTACAGTGGACTTGACTTAACAGTAGCAACACTTTTGACTTTCCACAGAAATGCTCAGCTACCTAATAAATAAAT
>CM044447.1:106879106-106892435 GCA_024363595.1 Xenopus borealis | reverse complement strand
TTGGCAACTTCTATTATCCTTATATCCTCTGTGTATTCAATGCGCTTGGGTGTCAGTGCCCATAGCCTCCCATTTTGCCAGTAGCTAATGTCTCTCATTGCACCAAGTCAGAGGTGGGAGGATCAGGCTTCAAAACCAATGGTTTAGTCAGGGAATTTCAGCTCATAAAGACAAATAGGACCACCTTATGGGGGGGTACAGTACCTTGATTTGTTATGGTAATTTGCCATTATTATAGTCATAGCCTTTTAATTGAAATGAACATGTATGCACTTGCATTGTTTGAATAACGAATGGAGGTCAGGGAATGTGCATTGATCAATACCCTTTTAGTAATCATGGATAATGTACAAAATAGGGGGTATGTGGAACACTCTAAAGGCAAAGTTATAGTGTATTTAAGTATAATGGAAGTGCTAGTTTTAATGCACATTCCCTGTGCCCCTGTCTCCAAAGTAAGTTTGCAAAACAGGGGTTTTTATTTACAAAGTTATGATAATAAAGTTGAAAAGCCGCCATACCACATCAAGGTAAACCCCACATGGCGGACCCTAACATATTTACCTTTTTGTCATAGTATAAGGAGTCTCTCTGCATAGTAGCATTATTTGTAATCAGTGTCAGTTGAACCTTGGAGACTTAGGAGACAGGCCACAGTGAATGTGCATTAAAACTAGCACTTCCATTATACTTTAATACACTATAACTTTGCCTTTAGAGTGCTTCCACATACCCCCAATTTTGATCATGGACAGATAAGTTGTGGTTCCATTTTACTCTACATATACTTTACTTTACTGACTGTGTAGGTCAGCGTGGGATCCAAAAGAGGTTTGTGGAAGAAGAGTGTCCCCTCACCCCCTCCTTGTGAGACAATTAGATGTACAAAGTAGGAAGCAGCAGCGTTGGATTGGGGCACACCGGGGCTGCAACTTCCAGGGCCCCCCTCTTCCTCATCCTTCTCCCCTGCCCACCCTGCGCCTCTTTACCTTATTTGTATTGCTTAACTTGCAACTGCATGGGAGCAGGGGAGCGTCCACAGCATCAACAGGGAGTCGATCAGGGTCAGCGGGGCCCATGAAGGCTGGAGCCCACTGGGTTTGTCCCCAGCGTCCCACCAGCCAAGTCCAACCCTGGGGGGTGGCAGAACCCACAAACCATATCGGGGGGGCCATGTCCATACAACCTGCCCTAAGAAATTGCAGGATTTATTGGAATAGGAGGCTGACTAAACCTGGACCCAGCTCAAAGGCAAAATGCCTGCTAACACCAAAGACTGGGTCCTAGACAGGTTCAGGGAATCAGTGCAGGCAGTGAGAAATGCAGGGCCTTTTGTGAATAATTCACTAAGCTCTGAGACCATATAATGCTTTGTAACTGGATATCCATATTTTGTTCCCCCAGTGTGAAGGAAGCAGGACAAATGTAATCTCCATTCCTAAGAGTGTGTACTGTAAGGGTTGGGGCAGATTCGGGGAGATTTAGTTACCTGGCGACTAATCGCCTCTTCTGCGGGGCGACAATCTCCCCAAACTGCCTTCTTCCTTTATTGTGTCCATTCAGGAATTACATACTCCAGACACAAAATGTTTATAAAACAAAATATGTTCAGAACAAAGTAAAATTTATTCTTGAATAATTAGCTTTTTCCTGAATGCAATATGTGACTGCTGGAAAACACTGCACAACATAATTATATATAATCACTCATTTTAGGCAAGTAACAAACACTTGACAAACGGTTTATATATCTGGGAACTGATATAACAACTCAGTGTTGTAATTGCTGTAATCTATAGATGGCCTTATACGGGCTATTATATGCCGCTGACTTTTGTCCATAAAAGATAAATGGGGTTAGGGGAGCACTCCAAGGCAAAGTAAAATATAAAGTAAATTAGAATGGAACTGCAACTTATTTGCCCAAATTAAAGGGGATCTTCATATTTAAATGAACTTTTAGAGAGTGATGTTTTAATAACAATTTGGTTTTCATTTTTTATTATTTGTGTTTTTTGTTATTTAGCTTTTTATGCAGCAGCTCTCTAGTTTGTCATTTCTGCAATACAGTTGCTAGGGTCTGAATTTCCCTAGGAACCATGCATTGATTTGAATAAGAGACTGGAATATGAATAGGAGAAGTAGCAATAACAATACAAGGTTAGCTTTACACAGGATTTGTTTTTTTTCTTTCAGATGGGGTCAGTGACCAATAGAAAAGTTGTTTATAATTAGCCATTCTACAACATACCAAAAGTTAACTTAAGGATGAACCACTCCTTTAACTACAAACATACAAATGTCAAGTTACAATAGAAGGTCCAAAGGTTTTACCTTGAACTTCGGATTTTTGAATGGTACCTTGGTATCTGAAACACACTGAAAAAAACAGAGAGGTCAGTCCTTCAGGTATACTTTCCCTTGCCGATCCTCCCACAGTCTCTCAGCTGTATATGGAGTGCCACAGTATAGAAATGGATCAGCGCTTATGGCAACCAGGGCCATTTTAAGGCCTTGGTGGGCCCTGGGCAAAGAGCAAACTAGTGGGCCCCCCACCACCCACAACCGTGTGCGCCAGAAAAATTTTTCGAATCCGTTTTCGCCTCCCCTCCCTGTGTTTCTGCCCTCCGTCTCCCTCCCTGTGTGTGTCCCCCTTCCTCCCTTTGTGTGTCCCCCTTCCTCCCTTTGTGCGTCCCCTCACTCCATATTCTGCCCTCTGTGTTCCCCTCCTTCCGTCTTCCTCCTTGTGTGTTTCCCCTCCCTCCCTGTGTGCGTCCCCTCCCTCCAGTTTCCACCCTCGCTGTTCCCCTCCTGGCGTCTTCCTCGCGGTGCGCGTCTCCTCCCTCCGTCTCCCTCCTGGCGTCTCGCCTGGTCACAGAGAGCAGTGGGCCCCCTGGGACAGTGGGCCCTGGGCAGGTGCCCCATCATTTGCATTATTAAAGCGGCCCTGATGGCAACAGAGAAGTTAAGAGTGATATAGAGTAGTACAGGGGTATCCAACCTTTTGGCTTCCCTGGGTCACATTGGAAAAAGAAACATTGTATGGGGCCACACATGAAATAAACAAACACTTTTGATTTGTAAAAGTAAAGAAAATGCACAGAAAAGAACTACAGGTATGGGACCTGGGGTTTGCTGGATAATGGATCTTTCCGTAATTTGGATCTCCATACCTTTAGTCTACTAGAAAATCATGTAAACATTAGATAAACCCAACAGGCTGGTTTTGCTTCCAATAAGAATGAATTATATCTTAGTTGGGATCAGGTACAAGTATGGGACCTGTTACCCAGAATGCTTGAGACCTGGGGTTTGCCCGATAACAGATCTTTCTGTAATTTGGATCTCCATACCTTAAGTCTACTAGAAAATCATGTAAACATTAAATAAACCCAATAGACTGGCTTTGTTTCCAATAAGGTAGGGATGCACCAATAAGGAATAATTATATCTTCGATTTGAGCAAGTACAAAGTACTGTTTTATTATTACAGAGAAAAAGGAAATCATTTTTTAAAAATTGGTTTATTTCATTATAATGGAGTCTATGGGAGACGACCATTCCATAATTCGGAGATTTCTGGATAACGGGTTTCCGGATAAGGGATCGAATGCCTGTACAATACCAGTTGGATATATACACTGGAATATGGGACACCTGGATATTAAATAGACTTTTATTATTACTACTAAATGGGCAATGGGAAGATTCCCCCCTCCTGCCTACTCCTATTTCCTTTGCAACATAATGTTTCCTCAGGAGCCAAGCAATTCAAGCTGGGCCGCATTTATATCCATGCGACCCTTGGGCCGCAGGTTGGACACCCCTGGTGTAATATATTTGTTTTTTTCAAAATAGGCAAAATATATGTCATTTTACAGCCCTCCACTTCCCATATAGGAATCGCCAATGTTCATTCCACAACCTCCACCGTTTTGGCCAAAGTGTATACTTACAGACCACTGGCAGATCACACATAATATCCTATATAATACTCTCCCTCTATGTGCAGTGTACCTTTCGACTCCAACAGAAGGATACAAAATCAGAATAGTGTAATAACGTTTATTTTAGTTAAAACTTTAAAAACAATTGCACTTACTAAATTTTAATCAATATTGTACCAGCAGAATTGGGGTTCACCTTTGAGTTCACTTTTAGTATAATATAGAGAGTGATATTCTGAGACAATTTGCAATTTGTTTTCATTTTTTATTGTTTGTGGTTTTATACAGTAGTTATTTTATTCAGCAGCTCTCTAGTTTGCAGTGTCAGCAATTTGGTTTCTAGGTTACAAATTACCCTAGCAACCCTGCACTGATTTGAATAAGAGACTGGAATATGAATAGGAGAGGGACTGAATAGAATGATACGTAATAAAAAGTGACAATAACAATACATTTGTAGCCTCACAGAGCATTTGTTTTTAAATGGTGTCAGTGACCCCCATTAGAAAGCTCCAAAGAAACAAAGAAAATTGCAAATCATTAAAAAACTATGAAAAATAAATAATGAAGACCAATTAAAAAGTTTCTTAGAATTGGCGCTTCTACAATATACTAAAAGTTAACTTGAAGGTGAACCACCCCTTTAAGAACTTCACACAGTGTAGAATGAATAAATTAATGAGGAGTATTAAAGGAACAGTTCAGTGTAAAAATCAAAACTGGGTAAATAGATAGGCTGTGCAAAATAAAAAATGTTTCTAATATAGTTTATTAGGCAAAAATTTAATGTATAAAGGCTGGAGTGACTGGATGTCAGAACAGAATATCCAGAACTCTACTTCCTGTTTTCAGCTCTCTAACTCTGAGTTAGTTAGTGATTTTAAGGGGTGGCAAATGGGACATAACTGTTCAGTGAGTTTGCAATTGATCCTCAGCATTCAGCTCAGATTCAAAAGCAACAGTTATGACCAATGTGGCCCTCCCTCAAGTAGTTGATTGGTTACTGTCTGGTACAAGGGCTGGACTGAGATTAAAAATAGGCCTTGGCATTCCAAGTAAACAGAGGCCCAAACAGCCCCCACCAATTTAACTACATTCCCGGATGTTACACCAGAGATATATAGGGATTGATTAAAAAAAACAGGGGCTCCAACTTAATAAAACAATTTAATTAGAAAGAAAAAAAAGAAACCTTTACACAGATACATCATCCATATCTTTAATTCCCATCGCTTATCTATGGAGAATAAAATGAAAAATCAGTTTGATTGGAAGCACGTAAAAAGATTTACCCATAGGCACCTATGTTCATACTGTATATACTTAATCAATGAGTGAATGAAAGGGATGATTTAATGACTAGGATTCCCAGAACCTCCAAACTATCAGCCCCCCAGGGAGCTGACCAGTAATACCTTATACTTTTTGGCAAAAATGAATCCAGATACTTTTGGTGATACAGGGATAGGATCTGTTATGCAGAAACCAGTAATAGAAAAAGCTACGAATTATGGGAAGGCCGTCTCCCATGGACTCTATTATAATCAAATCAGTCAACTTTTAAAAAAAGAATTTCTAGTGATGGGCGAAATTGTGACAAAGTCCCTCATTTTGCCACAGGTGAATAAATTCCTGAAATGCCAGAAAGTTTTCACCTTTCACCAAAAACGGACGCCGGAGTCCAAAATGAGACACGGCGGCGTTTTTGCGAATTTTACACAATTACTACAAATTCAGGAAATTTCGGTGAAGTGAAACGCCCCAGATTCGCCCGTCACTAATGATTGCCTTTTTCTCTGTAATAATAAAACAGTAGCTTGTACTTCATCCCAATTAAAATGTAATTCATCCTTATTGGAAGCAGAATCAGTCTATTGGGTTTACATGATTTTTTTGTTTTTTTTGCAAACTTAATAAATGTTTCAAAATCATGGAAAGATCCCTTATCATATATATATATATATATATTCCCACGGTACCAGCACTCAGACCGTCTTTAATCAGTGGTGCAAGATCAATGGTAATAACATATCGTTGTGAAGGATCAGCACTCACTGTTTCAAGGTGAAGATAAGTAAGGGAATGTAATATACGTCGGTAACGCAAAAACTATTCGCAATGCGAAAAGTTAAGCCTTTGCGAGAACAAATTTTGCTTTGCGCGAATGCAATATACCTTTTGCGAACCCGGAAACTGTTTAGTGACCATTTCCGCCAGTTTGCGCTAATGCGCTGTCAGTGTAATAAAACTTCCTACGGAAAAAGTCGCAAGGTTTGCTTCAAAAGATTACGACACCTTCAAGCACTTCTTAAGAGTGCACAATTATAATCCGCAATGCACAATAACAATTTGCATTGCAATAACCATTTAAGGAACAATATTACATTGCGAGATGTGGATTTTTACTCTTATTGGTGCCCAGTAGAACCCCCATTTTACATCCCCTGACTTTAAGTTTTCAACTTCAACTTTACATTGTTGTTTTGTTGTCCCACCTATATATCATGCATAATACATTTCCCTGATTTTACATTTTCCTGTATTTTACTCCATTTTTTTTCTGGTTCCCTAAAAACGTAAAATTGGGGTTCTACGGTAAATATATAAACAAACAGCTAAGGGACAGCTTTCTCCGAACTCTCCCCTTCAATGGGTAGACACTTTCTTGTATTTGGGAATATGGGTCACTAGGAGGTTACGGGGTATAAGGCAGCTAACGTAGACCCCATCACTAAAGATATGACAGCCAAATTTACCCAATGGGAATCACTACCGCTATCACTATACGGCAGGATCAACTTATTTAAAATGAAATATGTTCCTAAATTTCTCTACCCACCTAAGTAAGGCCTTTTTAAGGCAATAGACACTGCAATCTGCTCCTTCATCTGGGCAAAAAATAGATCTACACAGTCAGGGGGGTTTGCAGTCCCTAATCTGTATTTCTATTATCTTGCTTTAATATTGGTGACCGTACGCTGGTGGTTCGAGTCTGACAACACAAATGCTGCTTTATTGTTAGAGGCAGGGGTGGTGGGCTCTAAAGAGGCGTTGAGACTACTGCCCTATAGAGGAAGGGAGGCGCACCCCAAAATGACAAAATCCATGGAAACTACTATTAGAGCTTGGGCACTAGCTCAAAAGGAGCTGCTCCCAATAGGCCAGCAATACCACTCACCTCATGCCCCATTATGGTGTAACAAAAACTTTGTGCATTTTCTCACTAACCAGGATTACAATTTCTGGGCAAAGAACGGGCTCAGATATGTTAAAGATCTCTATGAGGCCGGGGATCTTAGAGACTTTGCGACTTTACGGTCCCAATGCCAGGGACAACATGCCATCCAATTCCGCTTCAAACAGCTCCAACATGCAGCGCGGGCTTAATTTCCGAACCCCAAAGACACAATAATGGCCACAGCTCTGGAAACAGCTCTACAGCTACAAGAAGTTCATAAGCCCCTATCCTGCATATACAGAACATTGATGACACCAAAGAAAAAACAGACACTCAAATGCTTTCAAATGTGGGCCCCGAGATAGTACAGATCTGGGTGAAGAGCAGTGGGCACTGGCTCTGCGCCAAATGCTGGTCACAACTACCTCGGCCCGAGATAAGTTAATACAACTTAAATTCACCCATCGTTCTTATTTAAAACTGGGACACATACACCATATGGACCCGACCAGAGACCGGTAGTGCACAAGGGGATGTGGCCATCCAGGCACATGGTTCCATGTGATATGGATTTGTCCCAAGTTAACAAGATATTGGTCAGACATATTGTCTTGTATCTCAAAGGTGATGGTGCTGCCTATACAGCCAGACCTTACTGGTGGAGTGGTGGATTCCGTGGAAAACAGAACACTGCTCCAATTGCTTTTGTTCTATGCAAGGAAGTTACTAATCCTCCGCTGGAATAGACCAAACGCACCTACTATGGAGGAATGGAAGGAACTGGTCAACAGAGATCTGCCAAACCATAAAGCGGTCTATATCTCTAGAGGCTGCACAGATAAGTTCATAGTTATTTGGATGTTATGGGTTTTGAATAACACAAATAGCCCAAATGTTTTTTGACTACAGATTCAATAGTTAGAGTACTAAGATGGAATAGATTGATAATTGCCTCCTCCACACCCCTATAACTATGTAACTTCTCATTTTCCCTTTTTCTTTTCTTGGCCTCTTCTTGAGGGGTCTGTTGCATCTTATTTCTGTTTTGTTTCTTGTATTAAATGTTATTTAAAAACAATAAAAATCTTAAAAAAAAAAAAAAATATATATATATATATATATATATATATATATAAACAAACATTAGTAAGTGAACACAGGTTCAACTATATGTGCTATATAACAGCTATTGGCTCTGAATTATGCAAAGGCCGTCTGCCATAGACTCCATTATAATGATATAATACACAAAAGCTGTGAATATCTTGTAGATTATATCCTTATAAACGGTGAGTTCTGATGTCATCAGTTATAAACGGTGAGTTCTGATGTCATTTCTGTCACGTGACTCACTGAAACTTGTGTATTATAATAAATAAAGTACCCCCAGTTGCAAAATATGAGGATATTAGAAGTTCCCTCGGAGTTCCATGACCTGTATAAAAACAGGCTTTTATATGGTCATGAAACTCCTAGGTAACTTACAATATCCATTTACAACAGGGGGTACTTTATTCACTATATAATCCAAAATTTTAAAAATGATTTCCTTTTTCTCTGTAATAATAAAACAGTAGCTTGCACCTGATCCCAACAAATATCTAATTAATCCCTTTTAAAAGTAAAACCAGCCTATTGAGTTTATTTAATGTTTACATGATTTCTAGTAGACTTAAGTTGTGAAGATCCAAATTACAGAAAGACCCATTATCCGGCAAGCCTCAGTTCCCGATGATTCTGGATAATAGGTCCCGTACCTGTAATATCACACAGGGTAGAGGCAGTAACTAGGGTACTGGAGAGGGGGGTCACTTTATTGTAAATAAGCTGATTTGTGTTAAATTGCAGCAATAATAAAAATACAGCTCGCGTTTTCCCCAGTCGACTGTTGTAATTTCGGGCAAATAAAACACATCACTAGAGCATTGATATTAGTTTGTAGCTGACATTTTCTGCAGGCTCCAAAGAACTAAAAATGGAATAGAAAATAGCAGTAAATTCAGAGCATGGCATTCTAGCATTATTGAGATAGACATGTAGTTGACCTCTGCAGTGACACAATTTCTCCCTATTGGAATGAAAGGTCAGGGTATTACTTACCTCTGCAAATGAGCCCAATAGCAATTCCTCATAAACAGAAAACACATACACACGGGGTCTGCTATTGGCACAGGGACGGTAGAGCAAATATGTATTCGTTGTATACAGGAGAAAACATGCACACTTGTATATTTATATTCAGCATTTGATTTCGTTTAAAGGGTTGTTCACCTTTAAATTAAGTTTTATGAAGGTGTAAATATTCTGAAACAAGCTGCAACTGGTTTTCATTTTTTTATTTGTGGTTGTTGAATCATTTAGCTTTTTTTATTCGGTAGATCGCCAGTTTGCTGGTTGCTAGGGTCCAATTTACCATAACCACCAGGCATTGATTTGAATAAGAGACTGGAATACAGATAGGAAATGTCCTGATTAGAAAGAGGAGTAGTAAAAAAAAAATTATCAATAAAAAATAAGATGAATCAGATGCAATTTGAGAGTAGGACTGGCCAGATATGGGATGACTTTGACGTAGTTGGCCAGCTTAAATATATTTTATCTAATATATGGACAAACAATCCCTGTTGTTTAAAGGGTAAGGCATTTTTTAGTAGCTGTATGCACAAAACGTCTCAATGTCTTAAATATATTGATAATGGGTTGAGTGCAGAGGACCTCTTGTATTTGTCACAGTTCTGCAGTCACACAAGTAAAGACAGGCTTCAGTTCCCTATCAGGTTCTGCTAGCTGCTGATTGGTTCCTGTCCTGCGATCAGCTGAGAGCCGCCACCTCCCCTGCACAGCCTGGAGATTCAGGGAGCAGGAAGTAGAAGAGAAGGGAGGGATTATTAGGGTTTTTGCAGAAATATTCAATTAATCAACCTGAAACACTACTTTTTAAAGCACAATTCTTATATCTATATCTAAATGAGTAAAATGTACTGGTACATTCTTATTTTATACACAAAATGTCTCCTTTAAATCTGCTAAAAATCATGTAAACATTAATTAAACCCAATAGGCTGGTTTTGCCTCCAATAAGGAGTTGGCATCAAGTACAAGGTACCGGTTTATCAGTAGGGCTCTTACACACGAGCGTCTGAAGCTGCACTCCCCTGCGCAGCTGTGTTCAGCCAGTGTTGGACTGAGGGGCCCGGGGCCCACGGGGACTGCTGTCCAGGGCTCCCTGACCCCCTTGCTGTGGCGCTGCGCGCTCCCTTGCTAATGTCCTATGCCGACAGCCCACACGCCGGCGCACATGCGCAGACAGCACACGCACAGACAGAGCACGTGCCAGCACACATGCGCAGACAGCACAGCGTGCATGTGTAAACGGCGCAGCATGCCGGCTAAGTTTTTTTTTATTTTCTTTTTAATAGCTAATAGGGGTCTGGCCCGGCAGGGGCTTATGAGGGTCGGGGCCCAACGTGTTTTTTTTCAGTGTCCCACTGGGCCAGTCTGACCCTGCATTCAGCTGCAGGGGAGCGCAGAAGACAGACGCTTTCAATTTTTATCAATGGGGCTGTACTCACACAAGTGCATGTAAGCGCCGAACGCAGGAAAGATGCAGCATGTAGTGTCTCAACTTGCATTTGGTGCCTACAATGCAAGTGCACCCCCCTGCGGCTGAACGTATAAAATCGGAACGCAGAGGAGCGCAGCTTCACACGCTCGTGTGTCAGAGAAAAAAGAATTTGAATTATTTCTTTAAATCAGAGTCTATGGGAGATGGCCTTCCCGTAATTCGGAGCTTTCTAGATATCCCATACCTATATTGGATAAACCCAACTGTTTCATGAAATATTAACGTTATTATTGGTTATGATATTTAGGGTACAACGGTTTATTTACAGGTCCTTTTATATGAAGCGTTAGCTAAACCATGTCGGGATATTAGTGGCAGTGGACCTGTCACCCAAAAAAAATATTCAAAATCACTATTTTATCACATTAGTCAAGCAAAAAGAACATTAATAACACTATATAAATTATTTTAATCTTGTTTTCTTCAGTCTGGGAATTCATAATTATAGCAAGCAGGCAGGAGCCATTTTGTGGACACTGTAATTAAGACAAGTCTTGTATCATCTCAGAATCTTGTTTGTGCACCAGAATTGTGGACCAGATGTCTATCCCCATGTCCTGGCTACACAATTAAATGGTTAAGAGAACTGGGGGAATGTGTGGGGAGCAGTGACATCTAGGAAGTGCTGAATGGAAAGTGAAAGTAATTGTCTGCCACGCCTCTATGCCTAAGGCATAGAGGAGTGTCAGATAATATTTGATTGACAGCTGAGATTTTTAAATGAGCTTAAAACAGCTATGAATGCTTTAATTAAATTTTGAAATTGGATTTCATGTTTGATTTGAAAAGGACTTTTATAATACAGATTTTTGTGTCTGGGTGACAGGTCCACTTTAAGGTGGCCCATAGGGATAGACTGCTTCAGTAAAGGTCACTGGTTAATAATCTGTATATCAACCCTTGCAAAAACATACAAAAAGCAGGCTTATTCTGCATATATATATATATATTTCTATGTAGAACACCTGTGTTTGTGTATCCTGCCGGCAGCCCTAGAGCTCATGTTCCTGCGGCGAGAGTCGGCATACATTAGGTTTGCAGACATGACAAAATAAAGAAGAAAACAATTAAGCTTTTTCCTCTGTTTGATTGAATGCAGCCGAGACGTACCTCCTCCCACACCTTTGGTGGATTTCCATAATGCTGGTTCCTATGGCAACCAAAGTATTGTGCGGCCACACTGCAGTTCAGTCTAATGCCTTGTTAAGGATGGGAGCCACAGAGTCCATATACAGCATACTGCCTAGGGATGAGGCAGCTTTACGTGGGGTCCCTTGCTTCTTGTACTGTTAGTATTGCATGTTTAAATCTAATACAAATTTAGTGTTTCTCAAAAGAAGGCCTATATACAGGTATGGGACCTGTTATCCAGAATGCTCGGGACCTGGGGTTTTCCGGATAACACAGCTTTCCGTAATTTGCATCTTCTTATCTTAAGTCTTTAGAGAATCATTTAAAACGTTAAATTAACCCAAAAGGCTGGTTTTGCTATTAAAAAAAATGTGGATTATTTGATTATAATGGAGTCAGCTTTTCGATAATTCAAAACTTTCTGGATAATGGGTTTCCGGGTAACAGATCACATGCCTGTACTAGATAAGAAGCTTCAGAATCTCTGTGATCAATTTTGCCACCTGAGGCACTAAATTATATAGTGAATAAAGTACCCACTCTTGTAAATTATAAGGATATTATACATTACCGAGGAGTTTCATGACCAAATAAAAACACGAGGCAGAAGGCTGAGGTTACTTCTAATATCCTCATATTTTCGAACAAGGGGTACTTTATTTATTATAATACACAAGTTTTAGCGAGTCATGTGACAAAAAAATTACATAACTACTCACTGTTTATAACTGATGACACCACTAATCACGGTTTATAACTGATGACATCACTACTCACTGTTTATAATGGATGACTAGTCTCTAGTACCCGTTTAAATAGTGAATAAAGTACCCCCTCTTGTAAAATATAAGGATATTATAAGATACCGAGGAGTTTCATGAACATATAAAAACATGAGGCCGAAGGCCAAGTGTTTTTATACAGGTCATGGAACTCCGAGGTAACTTCTAATATCCTCATATTTTGCAACTGGGGGTACTTTATTTATTATAATACACGTTTGAGTGAATAATGTGACAGAAATGACATCAGAACTCACCGTTTATAATGGATAACATCAGAACTCACCGTTTATAAGGATATAATTTACAAGATATTCGCTGCTTCTGTGTATTATAAAGATGTGACAGGCATGTTTACTAAGATTGGAGATAAATATCTGGAGAGATTTCTGAAGATATTGCCCATAGTAACCAATCAGCAATTAGATTTAAACAGCCACCTATAAATTAGCAAATATCTGATTGGTTGCCATGGGCAACATCTTCAGAAATTTCTCCAGATATTTATCTCCAATCTTAGTAAACATGCCCCATAATATCTTATATATATCCTTAGAAATGGTGAGTTCTGATGTAATTTCTGTCATGACTCACTAAAACTTGTGTATTTTAAAAAAACTAGGTGTAAAGTTGAGGGCGAGGACTTCCAAGGTAATTTTCTCAGAG
>CM044447.1:106827437-106841365 GCA_024363595.1 Xenopus borealis | reverse complement strand
CAAGACTGGAAAAAAAAAAAAAACAGCCCTAATATTTTAGATTTATAGATAGTTTTGCCAGACCAAAGATTTATATATATAAAAAAAAAAAATGCAGGAAACCTTAAATCTTCACGTTACTTAAAAACATTAAGGGACCTATTGATCACTGTGTAAAAAGAAAAAAATTCCTACCAAATACACCACAGAAAACGGTGTTTAACTTTTGCAGTGTATCGATTCAGTGAAACTGTTTATTCATCTAGTTTTTTCTTTGAGAGGTCTGAAGTAGTGTAAAATAAAAGGGACCAATCCAGAGCTTGGGTGGGATAAAAATAAAAACACACACCTTAATAGCTTTGCCATTTATTTTACACTGTTTTTTTCCGGTATTACTTTGTTTTACACAGCATGCTAAATAGGCCCCTTAAGGTCATTTTGTTTGACAAAACGGATATTTCAATCTCTCCCTTAGGCTGTCGTTGGTAAATAAAAAGACATATAATCCCCTAAAACATTGCAGAGTAGGTTATAAGATCACCTAGCCCAAACCTGCTTATGCTCGACTAGGATACCCCAAGAATACATGTATAATGTATCCAGTGCTAGAGCTCTCGTAGTACAGATATAATTTAGAAGTGTTACAGGCCAGCTTAATTTACCAATAAATAGAGAAAATAGCAAGGGTCATTGTGCATTAAGATAGCCTCAAAAGTCAAAATACTTCTCAAAGTTCTCCATGTAATGGCATGCAAGTGAATCATATGTTCTCTCTGAGTTCAGCTCTTCTGAAGCCCTGGTTGCATCACTAGAGGAGCATGCCATTATTGTGAACCAGGTGTTAGGGGTGCACCAAATCCAAAATTCTGCCCAGGATTTAGAATCCAAATGTGAAAGGGCAGATCAAATGGTGAGCTTTCATGCATTAATAATTAAGATTTTAAAAATCCCACAGGAATAAATCAAAAGTGGGCAAGTTCTTCTGGGGTGAGCTCTAAATCTGCCCCCAAACAGTACAAGACAATATTTTTTTTTTTCTGTTCAGAATTAGGTGGCATTCTACCCATGCCCCAACAATTTTGAATATTCAAATTAGGTATTAAATGAGGCTAAATACAACCAGTATGGATATGGTGCATCCTCAACCAGCAGGGCTTTTGAATGCAAACGGGTGATGCGGAATTCGATTGCTTTTACACATTAAACATTATGGTTTTCATTCTTAATGCACTATGGGCCTTTAAAGGAGAAGGAATAGCATTTAACACTTGGGGGTGCCAAAAGTTAGGCACCCCCAAGTGATTAATTTTACTTACCCGATACTCCTGTCAGGAGAAAACCGCCCCGGCGCAGGGTTCTTCCTTTGAGCACAACCGGAGAGATCCGCTTCCTGCTTCTTTGGGTCTTCCTTTGGCTGCGCATGCACAGTACAGTGAAAAGCCGAACTTAAAAAAAAAAAAACTTGGCTATTTCGCTCTACTGCGCATGCGTCTGCCCCAGGAAATTTGAAAACCTGAAGCAGGAAGAGGATCTCTCTGCTGTGCTTGAAGGGAGAACCCCGGGTTGGTGCTCCTATCATGAGTTAAACGCACCAGCCTGGGGTTCTTCCTTCAAGCAAAACAGAGAAATCAGGTAAGAAAACCGTCACTTGGGGGTGCCTTTTCGCACCCCCACGTGTAAAATACTATTCCTTGTGAAGCAGGTTAGCAGAATCCCAATCCTCGCTCCAAAAAAATAGCATGCAATTTCAGGACAAGTTTGGACACTTCCAAATACAGATTTCTTCATCTGTATATTGGGGTCTTCAAAACTAACTACCAGGGTTTAAGGCCTTCTTGGACAAATGTAAATATGGAACCAACTTTTTGTTACTGGGGTACATATTCCACAAATGGTGGAAGAGCTGTACATGTCTCACAACAAACCAGAAAATTCCCACAACACTTGGGGGGGGCAGCATTTGTTCTGCAGGTATAAAGGTTGCTGCATGGTTGGAAATTCATACAATACATTAGTTGGTAGTGTATGATGTCCTCACAACTGCCTTAAAAAATATAAAAGCCAGCATTTATTGGGGGGGAAACAAAGACATCCGATATATATCATTTTCTATCCCACCTCCCACAAACAAAAGTCACTATTACTCTACTGGCAGAAAAGTTACATCTCTCATCACACAGAAAAAAAAAGTGTCAGTTTATGGAAGAAATATTAAAAAACAAACGGAGAAAAATGCCACTTGCGGTTGATTGCAGCTTAGCATATTTGCATTCGAGAAAGGCGGTTCTCGCTATATAAAAACATTTTTTGCTGCAATAGACAAGTGCAGAATATGTTGAGCATGTTTCCTCTTCACATAATAACATGAGAGGCCTGGTTAAAATCTGCAGACATTAACATGTCTTAGTTATTTCCATCTGCAACAAGCTGCCTTATAGTCAGTAATGCTTTAATAAGCAAAAAATAAAAAACTCATTGTGCCAGTAGCTGGCCTGGTTAGTGTCTCTAAAATGGGTGTTATGGGCTGTACAACTTTAAAGCCTGTCAGTTTGCCACCTATGTATATACCTTTGATATATAGCAAAGCCAGTTTGTGTGGGTCAGCCCAAGGTTTATACAATTTTGCAAAAGAAAAAACCCACACGAGGAAATTTTACAGTTAATAGTCACCAGAAGCATTAGAATGCAAAGATTTGCATCAGTACGACCTATTTTTTTTTCTATTTTTAAACCCATTCCTGTTATTAAGGTTTTAAGCATAAGTTCCCAAAACGGCCACTATACTATGTTAGCTAAAGCAGATCTCCCCCTCGCTTGGCTCTTCCATGTAGAAATTCTTTGCCTCTTGTCAATGTTTTTGCTTGAAATAAGGTTTTTTGTTTGTTTGTTTTTTTTAAAAAAAAAGAAAAAAAAATTCAGATGCTTCACATTCTCGACCCTCTTTCTTGCAAAATCTGCAACAATAAAAACAAAAAAAGAAACATCATATTAGGGATGAATGAACTACAATGAATGGCTGTAGAATTTGCAATTAAATATGAGGAAGTATCAGCACCAAATTGCAAGGGAGGAACTTCATGTGTTACAAAAGGGATCATTTCTGTGCATATTAAAACACATACATTGATAAGAGATTTGTAAAGAATGGGTCACCTGTCTGATTAGGCATAGAGTGCAAATCATCATACATTCCATCTGTGCATTTACTGGCCAGTATAATCCCCAGCTGAGATAATCACTAAGCAGTTCTTACAATTTATAATAGTTTACAGTGTAAGGAAGAGTTATGCAACCTTTTAATAATACAAAAGAGTACTGCATATTTTCCATAAAACCTCCTAATTTTGTCCTAGATACTTTTGGCTATACAACATATACGGTTGCCTCTACTTTTTCCTGGTTGTTGGTTAGAGAAATGGAATACTTGTATTTCACCACTAAGTCAGCCAATACAAAAAAAAAAAATAAAGCTTCAGATGTATTTTTAAATGTAATCCATTTACAAAAAAACAAACAAACACAAATTAACAGTTTTTATTCTCCCAACCCTGCCAAAAACACACAGCTAATGAAGATAGGTTCAGAACAGGACAACTGCATTACTAGGTAGGAACAGAAGTGGATTGTGGGAGCTAGAGAGGATTTAAGGAAAGCTAAAGCTCACCAGTAAAATACAATTTAATCAGAGTCATTCATATCGTAATCCGTCTCTTCGTCCTCACTCTGTACCAGCATGCAGCATGCATGTGCAAAGAAAGGGAGTTGGAAAAAAATACCAGTAAGTGAAGAAAAAAAAAAAAAAAATCTCATGCAAGAATAAATGCGCAACTGAAAAGCAGAAACAAAGTATACATAAAATTTAGCAGCCTGCAAATGGAGCTTTAAAATAGGCTACAAAAAAAATAAAAAAAAAGTCAAATGTCTAGCGAGTATGCAGAGATATACAATAACAATTTTTTTTTTTTTGGTGGGGGTGAAGAAGCATGACATATCCTGGTTGTATAGTTTTGAGAATCTCTAACACTTTACATTGCATCACTCGTCTGTGTAAAGTATTAGTACAGGTATGGGACCTGTTATCCAGAATGCTTGGGTTTCCTGAATAATTGATTTTTCTGTCATTTGGATCTTCAGGTCTCATTTCAACTAGAAATTTAAACATTAAATATAGCAAATAGGCTGGTTTTGCTTCCAATAAGAATTAATGATATATTAGTTGGGATCAAGTACTACTGCTTTATTATTACAGAGAAAAGGGAAATGCTTTAAAAAAATTTGGATAAAATAAGAGTCTGTGGGAGACTGACTTTCTGTAATTTGGAGCATTCTAGTCAACGGGTTTCTGGAGAACGGATCCCATACCTGTATGTATCTGATCTTCTATTCTAATTCAATTTGGTCAACAGAGAGCAAGTTAATAACACATCTGCAAAATACTGGTGGCTCCCAAGGCAGCAAGCATCTGATGCAGGAAGAGAACAAAGACCATTTAGGTGCATTACAATAAGTATGATTACTGGCAGGCACTGAAGGTGGCCCAAGTACCATGTTTCAGGAGTAAATGGCTTCTTAATCTGAATACCCCTTTAGATTGCAACATCTATTGAGCAGGGCCCACTTTAACTCTTGTTTCAGTTATTGTACTGTATATAATTTGTATATTGCTTTTATGTTCCACAAAACTGTGGAAGACATTGTTACTTTATAGGATTTGGGTCTGTGCTGTTTATTTTGGTTACCACTACATATCTCCATTTATAAACTGCCTGTTACCCAGATTTATCAGACAGACAGCCAATATGTCCAAATATATTTTGCAAAATACAGTTATGGGACATATAATCCAGAATGCACAAGACCTGGGATTTTCGAACAACGGGTCTTTCAGTAATTTGCATATCTATACCTTGACTCTGCTAAAAAAAAAAAAATAAACCCAATAGGCTTGGTTTGCATCTGACAAGGATTAAGAACATCTTAGTTGGGATCAAGTAGAAGCTACTGTTTTATTATTACAAAGAAAAAAAGGGAATAGGTTTCAAAGTTTTTAAATAATGTGATTTTAATGGAGTCTATGGGTCATGACCTTTCGGTAATTCAGAAATTTCTGGGTAACTGATTTCCAGAGAACTGATCCCAGGCCTGTAACTATTAAGAATTTGTGGGGGTCAGTTCACAATTTTCAGCTCAATGGGCGAGTAGTAAATTGTGCAGGAATTGTGTAAGTAAAGGTGTCAGGATAGCAAGAACACGGTCCAACTTAACACTCCCACTAAGTGGATTGTTGGTTGGGAGGGATCAGGTCATACAGGGGAGGCCTGTGCACACACATCTGAAGAATTCCACTCCAAAGCTTAAAACTTCAATAAAGTTCTTTCTGGGGCTAGTAAAGTATATTTGTGAGCCATACGCGCAAAGGCTTATAAATCATTCCATGCAACCCATGTACATGCCTTTACTGGAGCTTAGCAAAACAACTTCAAATGGTGTAAACATTCCAGTGATGAAGATTGATAGACAAATATTACCCGGTTCACTAGAAATCAGCTAATAGACCCAAAGTATTAATAGCCATAACTTTTAAACATATAATATAATTTGTGATATTTTATGGACTTCTATTGGAGATATAGAAAGAATAGTAATATGCAAGTTACCCATAAAAGTGACCCTAACATGAGCTTTTCACCATGTTTATATGCAAGCAGAGACACAGCCTGATGGGCCACTAGCCTAAAGCAAAATTAAACTATATCATGATTCATAGCTGTATAGCCACACACATCTGCAACGCAAAAGTGTAAAGAGGCAGGAGGGTGGGGCATCTTCCAGAATTCCTGTGAGGAGGAATACAGACTGTAGGACATTATAAAATTGGTTTAAAAAAACCCCACACACCACAAATTAAACATACCTTTGCTTTTTCGCTTGGCTCACTTGTTGTGCCATATTGGGTATTTTGTAGCTCTTTTGACACAACACACAAAAACTCTGCCTGATCTTCGTTTCCGTAGTTGTAGGAGGAACCAATACTGACCAACTTAAAAGAAGAGATAAAATGCCGGTTAGTATAACAGAAAGGCACTAATCCTTCAGAAGAATAGATAATATAATGAATAAAGTAAACCCTCTTGTAAAACATAAGGAGCAGTTCCATGACCATATAAAAACTGGAGGCTGATGGTACAGTGTTTTTATACAGGTCATGGAACTCAGACGTGACCTTGAATATCCTCATTTTGCAACAAGGGTACTTTATCATTATACACATTTCAGTGACAAATGACATTGCTATGCTCCGAATAAATAACATCACTTAGCACCGTTTATATGGATAACATTTACAGAATATTCAAAGATCTTGTGTATTATATATCTTATAAATGACCTAGTACGGCTAGGATATAATCATAAAAGCAGATGCAGTAGGACTATATGCTGGAAATTTTGCGACTTGATGTGTTACTTTTCTTTAAATAAAGCATCTCACTGATTTTGTGCATCTTCATTCTGTTATCGAGAATGCTCGGGACCTGGGGTTTTCTGGATAACAGATCTTTCCACAATTTGTTCTTCATACCTCAAGTCTACTAGAAATTCATGTAAACCTTAATAAACCTGATAAGATGATTGCGATTACAATAAGGATCAATTATATATTCGTTGGGATCAAGTACAAGCTACGGTTTGATTATTACACAGAAAAGGGAAATAGTTTTTAAAAAATTTGGATTATTTGGATAAAATGGAGTCTAAAAGACTACTATTCAGTAAATCAGAACTTTCTGGATAACAGATCCAATACCTGCACTCTGCAAGACTGACAACTTCCTGAGGAGGTTTCACCCTTCTACAGATACTACTTTAGGACAGAGAACTGGGATATTTCTTGATCAAGTGGATTATGCACACAGACTCACCATACTTCTTTTCAAGTGTGGGACACTGAAAAGTATATTGACCTTAAGCTCCCGCTTTCTAGTCAAATATTGTCCTTGCAGTAAAGCTAGGGCCACACGGGCTGAAATCAGTTGGCTGAACTAAACAGGTGGATTTCAGCCCCACTGAAGGCTGAGGCTGCTGCCTGTGTTGGGGCTGAAATCAGTCAGCGTATTTCATCTAGCCGATTTCAGTCCTGTGTGGCCATAGCCTAAAAGAATTTTATCAAATTGCACACATTCCTGTCAACTTTGTTCCTGTAAACTGATCAACAGACATGAAAAATTGTAACAGGAAGTAGCATTGGAGTAAGACGCACATCTGCCAATTCATTGGCTGTAGTTGTGTGTGTGAGCACAGTGTCCCATACCAGTAGGGTTGGCAAAAATCTGGATTTGAACTGGGCAGTTTCTCAAGGGGCTGTCCACTTAAACTTCTTTAGAAATCCACTAAATTGCATTTGAGTGATGCATTAACATGTTGTTAGGTCATCAAGCTGCTCCTTTCCCCTGTTTTAACCTCTGGCAAAACCTATTGTTAGATGGCAGACGGAGGATCTTTTTAAAAGAAATGTATATTTGACATCAAATTGCTTTAATTTATATGAAAGCAGTTTACACACAAGCTGTTTTAAGAGATTTTTAGAGCACATTTGTAAAGGCCTATACATGCCAACACCCGGAAGCACAACGAGTCTGCAGCACAAAGATATGCACTCTAGCGGTCACTAGAATGACTTGCCAAACTAACAGTACTTGTAGAACAGGGGTGCTTACACATCACCAATACACTTAGCTTCATTGTACTGAAAGGGTTTCTTTTGACCGAGTACTCAGAGAAGCATTACTTTTAACGGTTTACTGATGTATTTATATAGACCTTTCTGATAAAGCTTACTTAATTTTTGCCTTTCCTTCTCCTTTAAACAATTGCACTTTGGTTGAGTGCTAGTAGCTGGTCCATTTAAAAGCATCCTCTCAGTGTTTTAATTAGACTAGCAATTGTACAGTACTCAAATGGTACTGTAATGAAGGCTCTGTAGCACCAATCAATACATAAATGCCTTAGAGACAAGTGATTGCTCTAGTTGAAACTGAAAGCCGCTGTTAATGGAGATCAGCATGCCTTCTATATTACTAGGTTTAACACACTTAACAGCACAGGTGTCAAGATTCCCAGAAGTGGTGGATGAGCTGCAACATAAAGTATATCATTCTACAGAGATAATGTGAATGAACCTCAAAGCCTTATGTCAAGGGCAAGCTCATGGTTTCATGCAAGCTCAGGTGTCAAAATAACACTTTACATAAAATAGGATTGCTCATAAAAGAGAATACCATATGACAAAGTTTGGGAACCCCTCTTAATTCTTTGGAGTTTTGTTTATCATTGGCTAAGCTTTCTTTTAATATAGAAAATGCCTTCTGGAAACAATAGTATTTCAGCAGTGACAGTGTATTGTATTAACAGAAAATATGCAATATGCATTCTAACAAAAGAAGACCAGTGTATAAATGTGGGCACCCCAACATAGATATTACATCAATACTTAGTTGAGCCTCCTACTGCATATGGAATAGCCTCAAGACACCTCCTATAGCCTTTGAGGTGTGTATGGATTTTGAATGCTGGTATTTTTGACCATTCATCCATACAAAATCTCTCCAGTTCAGTTAAATCTGATGGCTGCCGAACATGGACAGTCTGCTTCAAATCATCCCATAGATTTTCCATGATATTAAAGTCGGGGGACTGTGACGGCGATTCCAGAATATTGTACTTCTCCCTCTGCATAAATGCCTTTGTAGATTTCGAAGTGTGTTTAGGGTCATTGTTTTGTTGCAATATCCAATCCCTGCGTACCTTCAACTTTGGGTGATTTCAACCCAGTATCAACAAATTCTTCAAGATAATGTTTAAGCATCAGTCACACCACTGAACTAGCCCCACAGCATGATGGAACCTCCACCAAATTTGAAAGTAGGGAGCAGGTGTTTTTCTTTATGACCAAAAACGTCATTTGTGTCTCATCAGTCCAAATGCACTTTACTCCAAAATGACTGGCTTGTCTAAACAAGTTTTTGCATACAACAAGCGACTGTTAGTGGAGTGAGTGCAGAAAGGGCTTCTCTTACTCATCACCCTGCCATACAGATGTACTTTGTGCAAATTGAGCTGACTTGTAATATGATGTACAGATACACCATTTGCAGGTCTTTGGAGGAGATCTTTGGGTTGTCTAACCATTCTCACAATCCTCCACATATGCCGCTCCTGTATATTTCTTGGCCTGCGAGACCTGGGTTTTACAGCAACTGTTCTTGTGGCCTTCCATTTCCGGATAACATTCCTTACAGTTGAGACTGACAGTTTAAATCGGAGATAGCTTTTTGTAGCCTCCCCCTAAATTATGATACTGAACAATCCGTTTTCAGATCTTTTGAGAGTTGATTTGAGGATCCCATGCCGTCACTCTTCAGAGGAGAGTCAAACAGAACCACAACTTGCAATTGGTCATCTTAAATACCTTTTCTCGTAATTGGACCCACCTGCCTATGAAGTCTGCGGCTTAAGCTAATCCAACCAATTTAGTGTTGCCAGTAATCAGTATTGAGCAGCTACGTGCTTTCAAATTAGCAAAATTACCAGGGTACCCAAATTTCTGCACAGACCGTTTACCATTTTAATATCATACAACTGAATACTGCTTCACTAAAAATCTCTGTTCAGAAAACACCCCAGTACTTAGATGTTCCTGATAAATTAAAAACATACCATGGTTATCTTTTTTTTTTCTTCAAAGTGGAGTAAAGTATTATGCAGGCTAAGAGGGGTCCCAAACTTTTTCATGACTGTATTTAGAACTCATGTGAGATGCTGAACTTGCACAGAAGAGAAAGATTGGACTGAACACAATGGTACATGGGAATTCTAATGCAAGCTCATACATGTCTTTAGAATTCACTTGTGTGCGCAAGGCACAGGTGCCCTTGTAGGCAGCTAGATCCAATTTCTCGTAGAGTAATCATTGTGAGGTCTGGCCAACAGAGGTGATTCAATATTTGATCAGCTAACTAAGAAATATATACATTTGTCTGCTATCAGACGAGAAAATTAGAGGATTCCAATTGTCCAACATTCAGAGACTCTGCTGCTTTTTTAACTTACATTGGTCATATCTGATGCAATTGCACTGGGATGTGTTATTTATTCTGATGGGTTCAACAAAATGAGCTATGGTTTTGGAACAAGGTTTTAAACCATCAAACAGGCTCATTGCAAAATTGGGAGTCTAGAAAGCTTTAAGGAGCTTGCTACTAGAACGCAATACATTAGTGAATGGTTTTCACCAGACTGGATTACCTGTTCAAATTTCCATCCATCAGACATTGTTGAAACCATTTGCGTCAGTTCCTCCTCTTGACACTGAAGCACTCTATACACATGTTTAACTGGCACCTGCAAGAGGATACGAGAATTTGGATTAATGCTGGGAAGAGCAGTGTAATACATGCAAGGTGGCTGCATAATCAAAAAGTAATACAAGGTAAAACAATATAGAATATAAATGAAAGCAAATACTAAAACAGTTAAAACAATGTCTGGTGTTTCCTATGAATATTTCTAGCTTTTATACATTTTCAACAAGATAACCATTAGCTGTTGGCCTGCACTCACTCTCTTCTTGCTCGGACTCTTTAAAGCAGTGATCCCCAACCAGTAGCTCGTGAGCAACATGTTGCTCTCCAACCCAACTGGGGCTTATTTTCGAATTCCTGGCTTGGAGGCAAGTTTTGGTTGTATAAAAACCAGGTGTACTGCCAAACAGAGACTCAATGTAGGTGGATAGTCCACAAAGGGGCTACAAATGGCCAATAACAGCACTTATTTGGCACCCCCAGAACAATTTTCATGCTTGTGTTGCTCCCCAACTCCTTTTACTTCTGAATGTTGCTCACAGGTTGGGGGATCCCTGCCTTAAAAGGACACTAATGGAAAAAAAAAATTCTCAAAAGAGATCAGTTAATAGTGCTGGTCCAGCAGAATTCTGCACTGAAATCAGTTTCTCAAAAGAGAAAACAGAAATGTATTATATTTCATTTTGGAATCTGACATGTGGCTAGATATATTGTCAGTTTCCCAGCTGTCTCCAGTCATGTGACTTATGCTCTGATAAACTTCAGTTACTCTTTAATGTTGTACTGCAAATTGGAGTGCCATTACCCTCTCCCCCTCAGCAGCCTAACAACAGAACAATGGGAAGGTAACCAAATAACAGCTCCCTAACACAAGATAACAGCTGCCTGGTAGATCCAAGAAAAGCACTCAATAGTAAAAACCCACGTCCCACTCTGACTCCTTCAGTTACATTGAGTAGGAAAAAAACGCATGCCAGAAAGCAGTTCCCTGATAAAGTGCTGGCTGTTTCTGAAAGCAAATGACCAGGCAACATGACCTGTGATGGCTGCCTACACACCAATATTACAACTAAAAATAAATACACTTGTTGATTCAGGAATTAAATTTTATATTGTAGATTGAATTTGTTGCAGTGTAAACAGTGTAATTTAGAAATAAAAACTACATCATAAAAATGACAGAATGTCTTTAAGTACTCTTTCCCAGAAAGTCTCTATGTCTGCAGATACACTAATTAGCTTACAGTTTTTTTCAGTAGGAATTCCCTGAGCTTATTTGGTGATTAATGCTTATTAGCTGCTGCACTCTCACAATTCCAGTTTCTTTGCTGCTAAATGTTATCTCCGATAATCCCACACAATGTTAAACACACTCAACAGCAGGCAGATTTAAAAGTCTACAAGTCAGGACATGGCAGAGATATTGTTAGCATTAACTGCCACGGCTAAAATGGAGATTCATTATTGAATGACGTCAATCTGAAGCTCAATGGATTGTTTTGTCTGCTCTTCCCCAAGATAATTTATAAACTGAGGGCACGTTGTTAATGTTGTCCAGTTATCTGCTGTAGGGGAGGATTTCCATTTATGGAACATTTTGTCCATTTTCTTCCCCTCTGTTTACTGAAATGCCAGCAGTTGCAGAACTACGGCTAAAGTCAATAGGAGAGATCGCTTTGCACCTCCAGGACACACTCGAATAAGTACAGCAGAACTGAGAAGCTGGACGGATGGTGAGGGAGTTGATGTCTGGAGGATTACTGTAGTTTGTGCACAAATACTTCATGTTAAAAAGAAATTCAAATATATACAGGTCAATCACCGAGGTCCAACGTGGCACTGCAAAGCACCCAACCTTGACAGCTAACAAGCCATTAAATACATACCGACCTGAATGCAGATAGCCATGAAACTCAGTCTTATCTTACCATATTAAGCAACAATTTAATTTTGATCACAAAAGCAAGGGACTACTTTGATTGCCCTAAGCATTGCAATAAGCTAATCCTGTAAGCATCAATAGAACTTGCAAACACTACTTACAAAACTTATTTTTAATTTACATTACAGTGCTAGTTTGCCTCCAGAAATCCAGCTTGCTAAAAGGAGCTACTATCTGGTTACCTTCCCATTGTTCGGTTAGGCTGCTGATGGGGGTAGGAGGCAGGTGATATCAGAGCACAAGTAACATGACTGGGGGCAGATGGGAAACGGACCATAGGTCTAGCCTCAGGTCAGATTTCAAAATTAAATATAAAAATCTGTTTGCTCTTTTGAGAAATAGATTTCAGTGCAGAATTCTGCTGGAGCAGCACTATTAATTGATGTGTTTTGAAAAAAAAACAAAAACAATTTCCCTCCCATGAAACTTTGCTTTGCCTATGATTACGTATTGTGGATATGAAACACATTAGGACTAATCTTTGCTTTTAACCTGTTGAAATAAAGGACTTTGTTCAACAATTTGAGTGGACCTGGAGTGCTCGTAGACTTATTTTCTACTGCAACTCACCTCTGGCTAGGGGTTCAGGCGATGCACCCGCCACCCTCTTCATCTGGTGAGTGCCAATTTTCAGCTTGTTACCTTCACATTCGTTTGAGGAATTTGCTGACCCAAGAGCGGAACCCGGGGTTTTTACACCTGGTCACTGTGCCTATTGAGTGAGCTCCAGACTTTGCTTACCCCAGGGCTAACCGCTTGGATTTAAATAGTTTAAGTGGCAAGGCCTTATTGTAATTTAGCATTAGCACTTGGGTGGCTATTTGCTAGGCACTCTGAACTTACCGGACTGGGCATAGTTTTATTTTCTACATTAATGAAACAGATCATACAGATATAATCAGCTTTGCCGCTGGGCTGGAAAGGCAGACATAGCAAGCATCAATAGGGTGACGCTAATAATACGGGGAAGACATCATTTCTGTGAATTACTCATTCTCTGCTGTACAAGGAGCAATAAATAGAGGGCTCACATCTCTTTGTGTAGAAGGAAAGGATGCAACACATCCCCAGTTGACCTCATACTTAAGCATACAAGATACTGTACCGACTAAAAATAGATGCCAGTGCTGTGTTCTTATCTGGCACTGATCCGAAAGCCTAAGGTGACAATAAGCCAAGGGTAATGGCTTACAGTCTGAAGTGTATACTAGAAGCCACGTGAGATACAGGCAGCAGTCTCAGAGAGGGGGAGAAAAACATTCATCCTTGTAAACACTTTGGTCTGGTTAGTCAGATGTACAAAGGATAAGTGCAGTAAGAGACATATGAAAGCAATTTTGTGTTCAGAAACATTAACCGGAAATGTCTCACAAAAAGATCAGTAAGCCTTACCTGTGATGTTTTGCCATCTCTTTCCCGTATTCTGTCTTTAACTAATTTAATTAATGATGTGATGTTATAGAATTCTGCTTCTTCCAGAACACCTGTATATTAAAGGAGATTTTGTAGAATTAAGAGAGATTTAGGGAAAGTAAACTTCTATAAGCAAGGAAAATCGTTTATTTATTTTTTTTTTATTTGCAATTACCTGCAAGTCTATTTAATGAAGCACATTGCATACACAGATTAAGTACAGCACTTGCATATTC
>CM044447.1:106752271-106769176 GCA_024363595.1 Xenopus borealis | reverse complement strand
AGACTCAAGACAGCAAAAGGTATTCAAGAAAAGCATGTGTTGCCTTTTGTGTTAAAGAGCACACGAACTGTATCACTGAACTAGTTACTGTGAAAGGAAAATGGACACATACCTAGTCCCTCCCATTTTACTACCCTGTATAATGAACTACCCTTTATACATGATATTTCTAAGTGCAGAGGGTAGGTAGGATCCGACCACATCCAACATAAGCATATAACGTCCCCAAATGACCTTATCTAAAGTCATTAAACAATCCACACTTATGCAGACTGCAAAATAAAGGCAAAAAGTCGGAAGTTAACTAGAAATACAAGGTAATGGACAGTTTCACAACTATAGGTCTATAAGTTTAACCACTGTACTGATACTTACTGTGTGTACGAAAAAAGTTTTAAAATTCTTAGCCTCTGGGCGCAGTTCTTGTGACCATGGGATCTCGCCTTTCAGTACTTTGTTAACAGGATCTACATAGTATAAATGTGGACCTTCTGTCAGGAGAAGTTGCCGCCGCCGAGCAAATAAACCCTAAGGTAAAAGACAATTGAAAACTTTTAAATTTTTTTTTCATGAAATAGAACTACAGAGCATTTTTTAAAAAAAAAAAAGTATCACATTTCCATTTCGCATTTTCCATGCACACAATGTTTCAATGTCTTAAATATATTGATAATGGGTTGCAGAGGATCTCTTGTATCTGTATATATATATAAATATATATAGATATTCTGGATGATAATATATAGAGATATAGGCATTCTGGATAATAGGTCCCATACCTGTATACATATTAAAGAAACAGAGCACCAGTGGTTAATTAGTTACAGGGGGGAATGACCAAATTAATGGTGGGAGAAGGCACATATTAAGCACTCCCCAATGAATTAGATCTGCTGATGCTCCTCTTCCACCCAGGGTAGCTTCCTACAGGGCAGGTTGCCATCATCCCTCAGCTTTCCAGTAACTTGGCACATGCAAAGTACAGTCCAAATGGGATGCCAGGAAAACTAGAGGGGAGATAGCAAGTGCTCCAAGCCCTCCCATGTGACCCATGCATGATTGCTCAGGTAAACACCAACTACTCAACAACCCCAGTAGCCGACATCATGGATCTATTTCCATGTCATTATGGCACATAGTGCAAAACAGTGCACCATACCAAGCCATAATAAACAATTTAATCATTCTTTATTTGTGTAATAGATGATAGAGATAGATTGACAGATGACAGATAGATGGATGACAGACAGATTGATAGAGGACAGACTGACAGATTGATAGAAATAATAGTCTATACTCACAAACAGAAATGACTGAAATTAATTTGGTTCAAAAATAGACTGTAAATTGAAGAGAGTCTCAAAACAAAATAATAATGAATTAATAATAATAATTAAACATACCTTTCTTTTGTCTACTGGACCCATTTTTAGAATTAAATTATTTTGTACAAACTGGTGCCTGGGTAGATGAAAACAATAGCATGTTCAGTGCGACCTACATCATGTTCAAAGACTTAGCATATCCGTTAACATATTAGCTGGTACAGTATTTTTCATTTCCATTCATGGCAATGGCAGTACAGTTAATAAATATGAAAATGAATAATGAATTTAGATTGTTCTAGTTCATCCATATTCACACAGTAGGTACTATTGCTCCAGCCAAAGTTTTACAAGAAGGGCAATTAATTAATTAATTAAAGGGCAAGTGATGGGATGGGCAGAAACAACAGAACGGGGAGTGATGGTAACATAACAAAGAATTGCTCATTCAACAAAGTAACTCATCAGGTAATAGAAGAAGCTGTAGAGTCAAGAGTACAAAAGAAATATATTAGGAATACGACACACTACAGCTCTACTGTGGGTTATTAAAGGAACAGTAACATCAAAAAAATGAAATGCAGTGTTGCCCTGCACTGGTAAAACTGCAGTGTTTGTTTCAGAAGCACTACTATTGTTTATATAAATAAGCTGTTGTGTAACAATGGGGCAGCCATTCACAGGAGAAAATGCTCAAGTTACACAGAAAATAGCAGATAAGCTCTGTAGAACATAATGTTATCTGTTATTCATTACTTATCCTGTGCCATATAGTTGTTTTTCAATGTCTGCCATTGCTACTTAGCAGCTTGTTTATATGAACTATAGTAGTGTTTCTAAAGCAAACAGATCAGTTTTAACAGCGCATGGCAACAGTACATAATATTTTCTTTACGTTAAAACACTTTCATTTTTTGGTGTCACTGTTCCTTTATACTCCTGAATATTATTTCCCACCAGTGATAAATCAAATCTCAAGTAGAAAAACACGTTGCTTTGTTTTTGCAAAGTAGTCGAAAGCTTGCTCACAAGAAAACAAATATTTAAAACCACCCTGGTATTTACAGGGGTGGTTCACCTTAAAGTTAACATTTACAATTCTAAGCAATTTTTGCAATTGGTCTTCAATATTTTTTTATCCATTTTTTTTTTAAACGATTTGTCTTTTTCTTCTGGCTCTTTCCAGCGTACAATCTTTATCCTAAGAGGATGTACAAATGATGGCTGAAATTCACATTGAATTTAATGTTTCTACTTCTGGGCCTTAACCTTTGGCTGTGTGAATTACCTAGTAATTGATGGCTTATTGAGGAGGGCTTGAAACGAATGATGATCAATAAACGAAATGGGTGATAAAAATCTAGCCTTATAACCTGCTTTCTAGCAACTCATTAAAGGGATCCTGTCATGGGAAAAATTTTTTTTTCCAAAATGCATCAGTTAATAGTGCTGTTCCAGAAGAATTCTGCATTGAAATCCATTTCTCAAAAGAGCAAACAGATTTTTTTTTATATTTCATTTTGAAATCTGACATGGGGCTAGACATATTGTCAATTTCCCAGCTGCCCCTGGTCATGTGACTTGTGCTCTGATAAACTTCAATCACTCTTTACTGCTGTACTGCAAGTTGGAGTGAAATCACCCTCTCCCTTTCCCCCACCCAGCGGCCTAATAAAAGAACAATGGGAAGGTAACCAGTTAACAGCTCGCTAACACAAGATAACAGCTGCCTGGTAGATCTAAGAACAACACTTAATAGTAAAACCCATGTCCCACTGCGTAATATTCAGTTACATTGAGAAGGAAAAACAGCCTGCCAAAAAGCAGTTCCCTCCTGAAGTGCTGGCACAAGTCACATGACTGGGGCAGCTGGGAAATTGACAAAATGGCTAGTCCCATGTCAGATTTCAAAACTGAATATAAAAAAAATCTGTTTGCTCTTTTGAGAAATGGATTTCAATGCAGAAGTTTACTGGAGCAGCACTATTAATTGAAGCATTTTAAAAAGAAACATGTTTTCCCATGACAGTTTCCCTTTAACAGGTATACAGTATCATTAGTTCATTCTAAAAATATACTTGTTAATTTATAGAAAAGAACAAAAATGTATAATTTCCTGTATTTTTATCTTACCACTGATTTCCTCCTGCTTGCTTCTCCAGAAGTAGTCGCTTCTCTACTTCAGAGAACTGAAGATCAAGTTCAAACGAGTTATTATCAAGGTCGTGTATGTATTGCTCAATGTTGCTGCCAGACCTCTGGGAATGAAAGGGATCTAGAGGTGCCAATGAAGGGGAAGACACGGAGGTTGCAACCTGCATGCATCCAAACTGACTCAGGAGGTCATCATACTAAAACAGAAAAATATCCAATTAAAATTAAGGTAATTATTTTAAAATCTCAGTTTCATATACCATGTGCAAATCAACTGCGAATTGTTTGTGCAGGTATTGGATCCCTTATCCAGAAGCCTTATCCAGAGAGCTCTGAATTACAGAATGGCCATCTCCCATAGACTCCATTTTATCTAAAAAATATGATTACCTTTTTCTCTGTAATAATAAAACAGTACTTGATCCAAACTAGGATATAATTAATCCTTATAGGAGGCAAAACCAGCCTATTTGGTTTATTTCATGTTTGAAGGATTTTCTAGTAGACAAGTTATGAAGACCCAAATTACATAAAAATCCATTATCCGGAAGACCCCAGATCCTGAGCATTCTGGATCACAGGTCCCATACCTGTAACACGAAGTGCATAGGGTTGCTTCCTTGTGAAGTAAAGTTTTCCCTTGTTCTTATCCGCCTAGTGGAAGATTTCCTAATTTGACAGCTTGATCTACAAATATCCAGTTTAATCCGCAACTATTGCTTAAGGCTCAAGAGCAGTGCTTTTTTAAAGTATGGTTTTAGTTCTCCTTTAATAGGGATGCTCGCCTTCCAAAAAATGTCAGAATTTAAACAGCCGGTCATAGAAGATGTTTTTTTATTTTCTATTGATCAATTTTTTTTTTTAAATAATCTGATACCAAGATAATTACAACTGAACAGTGTCCGACCGGGGAACAAACGGCCCACAATAAAACCTGAAAATAAGACTCCACTAGCATTCCCATGTTAAAGAGATTCAACCTCCAAACAGACTCACGCAGGTCTAATTCTATATAGCAGCCGTTCTCTCCTGTTTGTTGCTTTATTGCTAGTGCAAACTGCCTAAGAGCACAGAGAAATGCAGCAGATATAGACAGACTGAAGAAGATAGCACAGGCTGACAGTGAGCAGACAAAACACAGGTGCTGCCCAGATTATATGTTTACTGTGACCTTTCAAAGGATAAGTGAATGTAAAATTGAGGAGAGTGCTATTCTAAGAACTTTTAAGTACATTCATTATTTATTTAATTCCAAGATATTAAAGGATACATGTACTGTTAATATAAATTAATTTTGTTACAATGGCACCACCTGCTGGTCATTGTCCATCTGACCACCAAGTAATCAAGGAAGCTGTCAGGAGAAAGCAAGAGGCTGTTCTGATGTGTTCTGATTAGGAAAATAATCTTTCCTAACCAGAAGAACATCAAAACAGCCTCTTGCTTTCTCCTGACAGCTTCCTTGACTACTTGGTGGTCAGACTGGTCAAAAAATGTCCCGCAGGTGGCACTGTTGTAACACAATGCATTCATGTTATAAGTACATGTATTCTTTAATATCTTGGAATAATAATAAAGAAAAAATCAATTTTACATTCACATTTTAAAAGTTTACTTATCCTTTGAATGATTATGTCTTTCTCTCCCATTTACACCGAATAATTCCTATGCAATTTACATTCACATTTTAAAAGTTTACTTATCCTTTAAATGATTATGTCTTTCTCTCCATTTACCCCGAATAACTAATTCATATGCAATTCTCCCTGGCAGCCCTGTATAATGAACAGCCTCTCTGGATTCTACTGATCTATTAAATAAGTTTGGCCTCTGTCTTTTCCGCGGTCCATTCACATAATTCTAAACTAACTCTTTCCTATCTCTCTCACTGCTTGGAATACATGCAACACAATAAATGTATAAAAGAGTTAAATGTTTTGGCGCCAGAAAGGGCAAAGGGTGCACTAAGGCCAGGGTCGACCATAAAAAATCCCACTACCCCAACAGTGACTGAACCATCTCATGACTGGCAGTAGTCAACCCCCAGCCTTTGTCCGTGTACATAAGCCAAAGAATAAAGTGCAGATACGTCTCTTACATTTGGTTTCATTGGTATAACAGATTTGGCTGGTATGATGCAAATGAAGTTGAATTGAAAAGGCATGTGCACTAGTGCTTCATGCCTGCAACTGCTTATTCTGGGAGATGGGAGGGGAAAGAAATTGTGAAATCTGATTATTTAAAAGAAAATGAAGACCAATTAAGAAACTTTTCTAGTGACAAAGCTGTAAGTAAGCCTTATCAGAAAGGTCCACCTAAATATACCAGGAAACTCTCAAAGTAATGCTGCTCTGAGTCCTCTGTCAAAAGAAACACAATTTCTTTCCTTCTCTTGTGTACACATGGGCTTCTGTATCAGACTTCCTGCCTTCAGCTTAAACCTCCTTGCACTGGGCGTGAGCATGCTCAGTTTGCTCCTCTCCCCCTCCCTTCTCTGCTGTAATCTGAGCCCAGAGCTAGAAGTGAGCAGGGAGAGACTCAGGCATGAAGTGATGTCACACCAAGCTTATACTGCAGCTGCTATCCTAAGCAAAAAAGTGCTTCTAGAGCTTTTTACTCAGGTATGGTAAAACATTCTACAGAATAAATATAGCACAATAAAATGCCTCTGTAGCTTTCCTTCTCCTTTAAAGAGAGAAATGATGTCAGTAACACCAACACTATGGTGCCTTTTTCATGTAAAAATCCTTCTTTACTTTGCCCTAGCAGTTTTAAAGATTCTACCAGGGCAGATGGATGCAGTGCTACAAAAAGCTTACATTCCCATAGCAGTCCTCGTCATCTTCGGACATTGCCGGTAAATATGCTGTAAGTTTTGGTGGAGTTTGCAGGTGCAGATCTTGCCATGTCAGGGTGTCAAAAAATGGATGTGCTTTAAGTGGACCATAGCCTCCCAACTCTTCGCAGCCTGATCGCTTAGTAGGATCTAGAATCTAAAGACAGAAAATCAGGTAACAGTAATAACTTATGAGATGAAGCATCAGTTCATTCTACATATAGAAATTCACAGATTCCCTTTGCTTGAAGTATTGATAGCGCTTCAACGGGCAATAAATCCCAGATACTTGAAAAAAAGTGCAGGTTTACATTCAAACTAATGGGCAGTTTACAGTGTAGTGTTAAACGGGTATGTTGCAGCACTCAACAGGCCAGCAGGATGGTAGTAGTTCAACACTTACCAAAAGTTTTTCTACTAGGTCTTTAGCCTTTGGAAAGAATTTTTCAGGGAAATTGTATTCCAGCTTTATTATCTTCTGAAATATAAGATATTCATTCCTACAAGAAAAATAAAAATCTTTAAAAAAAAAAAACATTCTTGTAACGCTATGTCTATTCTGCACAAATATGTGCTCTATAGTAACATTTGATACGGATATCAAATTTTTCTATATTTCAGATATATTATACACGGTAAAATAGAGGCGATGACTTTAAATACACTTTGTTGTAAGCTATTTCAATAGGTAGAGTAACTCAGAAAGCATATACATCAAAAGAAAAAAGTAATTGGCACCATTTGCAAACAGGACTCATTAATCTCAAATGGACCGGACATAGTTAATCACCCTTAACCCAGCCCCGCCCTGACAATCTTCTATGTAGCCAACTGGCCACCCTTTAGCGATTGCCTGTTGCCCCTGCTAGATGCTCTTGATTGGTGGCACCATAATTGTATGTTTTATATTTGTCACAGTAACTCCCTGTAGAAGTCTCTCAATTCAAATTTTTTATACATTTTAAAATCATTGTATTGTTGCTTCATACTTGATTTCTTTCTTTTATTTACAAGCAGTAGCTTTTTGTAATGATAATCTAGTTAGGAATAAAGGAAAACAAACAATGCAGTGAAATACAGTGAAGTTGCCTCACAAGGAAACTTCGGGTGACTTAAAAAAAAAAACAAATGCCGCATGTGCTTTAGCGCTGGTGACTTTTCATTGTAGCAGAGGGGAAGACAGTTCAGGGAGATTGTCACCCAGAAGAAGAGACGATTAGTCGCCAGGCGACTAAATCTCCCCGAATCTGCCAGTGTGTCACAAGCCTAACAGTGCTGCTTCAGCAGACTTCTGCACTGAAATCCAATTCTCAAAAGAGCAAACAGATTTTTTTATATTCAATTTTGAAATCTGACATGGGGCTAGACGTATTGCCCCCCATCATGTGACTTGTGCCTGCACTTTAGGATGGAACTACTTTCAGGCAGGCTGTTATTTAACTGAATCAGTCTCAGTGGGACTTGGCTTTTATTATTGAGTGCTGTTCTTAGATCTACCAGGCAGCGGTTATCTTGTGTTAGGGAGCTGTTATCTGGTTACCTTCCCATTGTTCTGTTGCTAGGCTGCAGGGGGGAAGGGAGGGGGTGATGTCACTCCAACTTGCAGTACAGCAGTAAAGAGAGACTGAAGTTTATAAGAGCACAAGTCATATGACTGGGGGCAGCTGGGAAACCGACATATCTAGCCTAGGGTTGCACCTGGCCGGTATTTTACAAGCCTCGCCGGTATTTTTGATGGTTGTTATTAGGCAACCCTAGTCTAGCCCCATGTTAGATTTCAAAACTGAATATAAAATAATCTGTTTGCTCTTTTGAGAAATGGATTTCAGTGCAGAATTCTACTGGAGCAGCACTATTAATTGATTAAAAAAAAAAAAAAAAAACATGCTTTCCCATTAAAGTATCCCTTTATAAGGAACAATAACACCAAAAAAATTATTTTTTTCCCTAAAGAAATTACAACATAATGTATTGTTGCTATACATTGTTAAAATTGGTATATTTGCTTCAGAAACACTACTATAGTTTATATAAACAAGCTGCTGTGTAGACATGGGGCAGCCATTCAAGCATAGCCTGTACCTTTACTCCTTTTTTCCTGCTTTGAATGGCAGCTCACATGGCTACACAGCAGCTTTATTATTTAAACCATTGAAGAGTTTCTGATGCAAATACACCCATTTTATCAGTACAGGACAACAGTCCATTATATCGGCATTACTTTACATCACTTTAATGTTTTGGTGTCCCTGTTCAGCCATAAAGTGCATACTTGAACATTTTCTGCCAAAAATCTACCCAGCAGTGACCGGTAGATGCCATTTAAAAGCAATATTTATCCCCCTCTTTTTTTTTTACATAAGCTCATTAAAAATCTTTATATCTTTTTCTCCTTCAAGTTATACAAGATAGGAAGGATCAGAGCTTTCATGTATAGCATTACTAATAATAATAATAAAAACCTACAAATGCCTAATATAAAAATGATAGATCAGTCAGTACAGGTAATGTATAATGCCTCTTATGAACTTACCCAGCTCTGAATGGTGGCAGTCCTGCTACCAGCTGATAAGTGATACACCCTAGTGCCCACAAGTCTGAACTAGATTACAAAACAAAAATAGTCACAAATACAACAGAAGACTGGAGTAAATTCACCTACACAGCTCTACGAATAGTTTTATGTATTTTAATATTTGGTAAATTTACTTATAGTTAACAAGAACACTAAATGCTATTTAACAATAGATACTTTGTATACTAATCTCCATTAAAAACAAAAAAAGCAAATCTCATTAAATAAAATACCCAGGCAAGTGGATAATCACCTTTGCTAGTGTATTCTATAGATTAATATGAGTTTTGGTAATTTAGGTTGTAGCACAATGCATGCAATTTTCTCACATATTAAAGGGGTTGTTCACCTGCCAAACACTTTTCAATTCAGTTGTTTTCAGATTGTTCCCCAGAAATAAAGACTTTTTTTCAATTACGTTCCATTTATTTTTTTACTGTTTTTCCAAAATCGAAGTTTAAATTTTTGTGTCTCTGGTGTTTGAGTCTGGCAGCTCAGCAATTCAGGCGCAGACTCTAAACTGTTACAATTTTGCAACATTTGGTGGATACATTTCTCAGCAGCATCTCTGGAGTATTAGCCACTATTGTATCAATTCTAACAGCTACCTGTAATGAAACTCAGAGATTCTGCTCAGCTGGGACAAAGATAAAAAATGTATCCATTAAATGTATCAATGTATAACAGTTTACAGGGTCGGGACCCCCCTCCCAGAGCTGCTTTAGAAAGTGAAAAATGACACTTTACACTTCAATATTATAAAAACCGTCACTGGAAAGTCATTGGAAAAAAACATTGCTTCTGGTGATCTATCTGAAAACAAAGAGTTGGTTGGGATGGTTTAACTTTTAGTATGTTATAAAATGGCTAATTCTAAGCCACTTTTCCATTGGTCTTCCTTTTTTCCTTTTTATAGTTTTTAAGTTATTTGCCTACTTCTTCAGGCTCAGAGCTTTCAAACGGGGGCTGACCCCATCTAGTAAACAAGGCTACACATTTATTGTTATTGCTCATTTTTATTACTGATTTTTCTTTTCAGACCTTCTCCTATTCACATTCCAGTCTCTTATGCAAATCAGTACATGGTTGCTAGGTTAATTTAGACTGTAGCAAGCAGATAGCTGAAACTGCAAACTGGAGAGCCACTGAATAAAAAGCTAAATACTTCAGAAACCACAAATCATAAAAAATGAAAAGCAGTTGCAAATTTTATCAGAATATCACTATCTACAATACTAAAATTCCTGAATCTGCATGGAGGGGTAAGGACTTGGGGGCATTGGGGGGAGGGTTTTTAAATTTAGGGTTGAATTCTTCTTTAAGGGCTAAAGCTTCAATAATGATACACCAGTCACAGAAGGATCACAGATGCCAGGACAACTGGTGACAAAGAACTACCCCAGCCAGCATGTTCTAACGGAGTATCTGTACACTTTCAGCCATCATGCAGGAGCATTTTTAGCAGATGCTTTACCCCAGAACTTGTGAACAACCTTGGCTGTTGCTCTCAGGGGCCTCAAAGCAGGTGCTTATTTTTGAATTCCAGTCTTCTAGGCCAGTGATTTTCAACCTTGTGCCTCCAGCTGTTAAGGAACTACAAGTCCCACAATGCAATGAAGGAGTCTGACAGCCACAGTCAGGCAAATGCATTGTGGGACTTGTAGTTTCTTAACAGCTGGAGGAACAAGGTTGAAAATCACTGTTCTAGGCAACTTTTGGTCGAATAAAAACAGCCAATCGGACTCCTTATTTGGCATCCGCAGGAATGCTGCTGCCGAACTCTTTTTACATTTAAATGTGGCTCATGAGTAAAAGAAGATTGGAGACCCCCAGATAATACATGTAAGAGGAAGGATTGGCAAGACAGCCTGACAAAGCTACAGGATGCCTAGTGACCTTACAATAATATAATAATTAATGATTTTGGCAAAATAAAAAATGGAAAGCAATTGAAATTGTTTTTATTTCTGGTTAACAAATCTGAAAATAGCTGAACTGAAAAAGTGTTTGGAAAGTGGAAAACCCCTTTAAGTTTAAAAAAAGTGCTAATATAACAATGTTCCATTTAGTGGCTTACCTTTTACACGCTGATTTTTCAGTCAGTAACTCAGGTGACACATATTGTGCTGTCCCTACAAATGAATTTGCTCGTGCTAGTTCCAAAATAAAAGAAATAAAAAGTAAAAGATCAGCTACCATCCTAAAATAATGTCAGCCTTACAAAGTTCATTGGTATGGCTATACTTATCTGCATGCCAACATTTACTGATACCTATTATGCTGAATAATTGGCCTGTATGGCTACACACACCACTTATTTGACCTGTACCTGACCCAATTCAGAATGACTGTTCGTTCTTTTATGCAAAAATAAACCCCCCAAAAAAACAAATACGTTTTTTGGAGGGCTTCCCATTTAGGGAGTTATTAAAGGGATATTGTCAAGGGAAAACATGTTTTTTTTTTTTAAATGCATCAGTTAATAGTGCTGCTCCAGCAGACTTCTGCATTGAAATAGAATTCTCAAGAGCAAACAGTTTTTTTATATTCAATTTTGACATCTGACATGGGGCTAGACATATTGTCAATTTCCCTACTGCCCCCAGTCATGTGACTTGTGCCTGCACTTGGAACTACTTTCTGGCATGCTGTTATTTCTCCTACTTAATGTAACTGAATTAGTCTCAGTGGGACTTTTACTACTGTGTGTTGTTCTTACATCTATCAGGGAGCTGTTATCTTGTGTTGGGGGGGGGGGATCTCCTTTAATGTGCAAGTTAGTTATGCAAATATAACCCCAAGCAGAAATCCAGGAGTATTACCTTGTTTACTGTCAGACGATAACACCTTTGCGGTCCCAAAGTCTGTTATTTGAATGTGCATGTCCTCGCTAAGTAGAATGTTTTCTGGCTTAAGGTCCCTAAAAAAAACGGAATTGGAAACATTGCTATTACTTTTAATGAAAACAGAAATATATGCTCAAAAAGTTCTAAGGCAGAACCTAAACATCTCCCTCCCCCCACATTCCCTCTTTTTTTATCATTTACAAACATATATTTTCTATCTTTTAACATTTGAATTCCACAATCATACTATAGTGTGTGCCATTTATCAAGCTCTTGCTTAGACTTATGACATAACTGCACAATCCTATACTTGAAATCAATTCAAGGGGAACTATCATGAAAATGATAAATACATTTAATATAAGCTTCATCACACTGAAACAAGACACTTTCTAAATACAATCAATTAAAAAGTCAGAAATAATCAAGTTAATATTCACTATTCCTCTCTCAGCATCTGTTTCTCTTCATTCTCTCTTCATGCAGCAGTTGGGTGTCAGATAATCAGCCAGAATCAATATATCTTATAGAAGGGCTTCCTTTCCTAGCAGATGTATTAGAGCTCATTCAAATAACAGAATCTAGCACAAAAAAAAAATAACTGCCTTTTGCACAAATCCTGAATGTAGAGAGACATGATGTCTCGTGATTTTAATAGAGTGAGCTCTAATACAACTTCTAGGCAAAAGGAGCCCCCCATAAAATACATTGGATCATTCATCTGACACCCAACTCCTGAAAATAAAGAGATGCTGAGAATGGAATGGTAAAGATAAACTTGATTATTTCTGAAACGATGCATAATTTTTCATTGATTGTATTTAGAAAGTTTATTTCAGTATGCTGAAGCTTATATTACATTTTCACGATAGTTCCCCTTTAAAATCCCAATCAAAATAGGTGGTACATCGGACTAGTAAGTAATTTAAAGAAGATCCCCAAAAACCGAAGGATGACTTTAACTACTGAATGGTTATGATAGAATGACTTCTCATTTTAAAGAGACACTGTGCCCCTATTTCTGCAAAATTGTGCATAGTACAGTTGGCACTCGGGGAGATTTAGTCGACGGCATTAATTGTCTCTTCTTCGGAGCGACAATCTCCCAGAACAGCATTCCTGCTGGTTACAATAAAAAAAAATCGCCAGTGGGATGGTACTCTCCGCACTTCGTTTTCCAAAGTTGACCAAAGTTTCCTCACGAGGAAACTTTGTGCGACTTCGAAAAATGAAATGCGCGGAGTGCCATCCTGCTGGCAATTTTTAGTTGTAGCCAGCGGGAAGGCACTTCGGGGAGATTGTTGCCCTGAAGAAGAGGTGATTAGTCGCCAGGTGATGAAATCTACCCGAACTGCCTTCCTGCCAGTTACAATGAAAAATCGCCAGTTCGTTGGTACTCTCGGCCCTTCATTTTCTGAAGTTGCCCAAAGATTCCTCATGAGGAAACTTCGGGCTAGTTCGGAAAATGAAGAGTGCGAGTGCCATCCTGCTGGCAATTTTTCGTTGTAGCTGGCAGGAAGGCACTTCGGGGAGATTGTCGCCATGAAGAAGAGGTTAGTCGTGATTAGTCGCCAGGTTACTAAACCTCCCCGAATCTGCCCGTGTGCCCTACCCCAAGGGTTTTAAGAAAACCTAGAGAAAAAGCCACATACAGAATCTTGGAAAGTGATAAGGACATCATGGCCAGCCTGCAAGTAATGTAATAGCTAGTTAATCAATGATAAGGCTGCAACCTGAGCTAGTTATACTACGGGAAATAAAGCAAATTATTTCAGTTTCAAAATCATCATAAGGTCTTTACCTGTGAATAATTCCTTTCTCGTGCAGATATTCTAAAGCACATACAATTTCAGCAGTATAAAATCTTGTGCAGGTTTCATCAAACGAGCCAATCTTTCGTATGTACTTTAGTAGTTCTCCATTCTTAGCGTAACTAAGACCAAAATCTGTTAGCGTGGTTAAGGAAGGACAGATATATGCAAAGGATATTCAAAGGATATTCCATACGTGTTTAACTTTGTTTCTAGGTTTGTTTTGTAAATTGTAATGGTTAAAGTGATACAGGAGCTAAAAAACTAGTTTACAAAATATTGATGTACAAATTTCCAATAGCTCTGCTTTTGTAATTAATGTATTGTAATTATTCTTTAATGGTAAGTATTGTTAATTGTAAGTAATTGTAAGCAAATTAAGTTTCAAATGCTAAGGGACTACTGCTGCACAAATATGGCAGCCCCCTCATAGAGGGACATGGCAGCCCCCTCATAGAGGAACATGGCAGCCCCCTCATAGAGGAACATGGAGGGGGGGGGGGACAGATAGATAATGTAAACACCTTGGGCAAATATGTTTACAGCATTCAAAGACAATGCTATGATAGTTGTAAAACAAAATAGTCTTCTTTTCCGGTAGGGATGCAGCGAATTAAGAATTCAGTTCGGGATTCAGCCTGTTTCAGCAGGATTAGGATTCAGTCGGAACGTTCTGCCATTACAGAACACATCACTGGGAATCTACTACCTTAGCTAGTATTGCCAATGGCAAAAATAAAGAAAACACTCTGAACAGCTTGCAATTAGGGATGCACCAAATCCTGGGTTTGGGATTCCTTTTCAGCACAGGATTTGAACGAATCAAAGTGCCTGGCCAAACCAAATATAAAAATAAAAAATCATGCGTGTTTTCATCACACAAACAAAGATGTTAAATTATTTAACAGTGTGCTCTGTGCACGGATCTCTTTAACCATTCATTGCCCTAATTTGCATATACAACTGCATATGCGATTTGGCAATCGGACAATTTTTTTTTAAAACAAAGGATACAGAGCTTTTCAGCATCTTGAAATGTGAAATAAAGTTTAACAAAGAATGGGTGGTCCAAACGGGACATAACTTCTTTTTCCCTGTTTACATAAAGTGCCTTGTTCTCCTTTAGGATATGCCGCTTCTGTAAGATTTTAACTAGAACATAAAGATAAATAGTTCAAAATCAATAAGATAGACAAAGTGATACTTAAACCAATCGATAAAATCCATAGGACGGTGTTAATACTAGGGGAGATTAGGCACCAACTAATCCTATATATTTTTACATAGGCCAAAAGTGTGCAACAAAAATCAAAACATAGATATGTAGAAAAAATAGTAATATGCAGGAGTATCAATTACCAAATGCACTGCTGGGTAATATTAGCGGTTGGAAGTCTGGTGGAAATTACTTACTGGCAAATTCTCTTCCTGTTGTTAACTCTTTGGCTAAGACAACCTAAAATAATTAGAAAATGAACATTACACAAATTAAACAAAACTGAGCATCTGAAAACACTAATACAGAAATGTAATGGAAAGATATATACTATACAACAAAAGTGTGTGTGTGTCTCGCTGTTCTAATTTGATATGTTTACTACATTTCTTATCTTTGTCCCTGCTGAGCAGAATCTTGGGATTTCAGTACAGGCAGCTGTTAGAATTGATACAATAGTTGCTAATACTCCAGAGGTGCTGCTGAGAAATACATCAACTAGATGTTGCAAAATTCTAACAGTTTAGAGTCTGCACCTGAATTACTGAGCTGCCAGACAAACACTAGAGACATGAACATTCAACTTTCCAAACTTAGATTTTGGAAAAGCAGTAAAAAATAAATAATGGAAATTAATTGAAAAAAAAAAACTAATTTCTGGGGAACAATCTGAAAATCTGTGAGCACACAGCCGCCATCTTCGGTATTCTTCGTGAATGGACTCTGCGTTTTGTCATATGTGCAGTTGTAGCAAATTTCCGGGTTTTGAAGACTGCGCATGCTCCAAAACGCGTCCATTCACAAAGATTACCGAAGATGGCGGCTGTGTGCTCACAGATTTTCAGCCAGATTGTCTGGCAGCTCAGTAATTCAGGTGCAGACGTGTTTTAGAGCATGCGCAGTTGTCAAAACCCAGAAATTTGCTACAACTGCGCATGTGCCAAAACGCAGAGTCCATTAATGAAGATTACAGAAGATGGCAGCTGTGTGCTCCGCTGCACTCACTCTTTTCCAGTCGCTAGGAGAGAAGGATTCAGGGGTAAGACTTTGCAGGGGGGAGGCAGGGAGGGGGACGAATGGAAGGGGGCAGATGAGCACTTAACTTCAAGGGTTAGTTGAATTCTCCTTTTAAGACAGAACATTTGCAGAAGCAAGGACATTATTATTTTCTGTTGCTCCTTTACTTGATTGAGAAAGGAAAAGGACTGAAACTCGAAGGTGGGCATAGTTTGTCATTTTCAGATATACAAACCCATCAAATACAGAGTATGCATTATTACAGGTATTATACACTTACTGTTGAAAAAGACCCTTCACCCAGGATTTTTCCAAACTTGAAATCCTGGGCTCTTTTCTTGCGAGGGTGCTGTTCTTGCTGGCCTGGGTGTGGCAATGGATTTGGATTTGTTCTGGACTCTACAGCCTTCACATCCATGTTGGGACTTGGTCTGCTGCCAAGGACAGGTGAAGAGCTGGAGTCTGCAGGATCTTCTCACAATTGAAGATGACGGGCAGGACCATAGGACCACACTTGACTGAATAGGAAGAGCATCATACTGAAAGTAAACAGCGGGCATGCAATGGTTAAAACCACCTTGCAACAATCAGGCAAACAGAATATAGCATTTACTATACTGTATACACACCACTTAAAAAGGCACAAATGTCAAAATAAAAAGGATTAAACAGAATTTAAAAGAAAAGGTTTCTCAGAGCAGTTATTGTTGGCACTAGAGCAGCATATTTACTAGTAGTCACGGGACTACTCATCCAGGAAAAGCAGCCACCAAGGTAAATGAGCTGGCATGCATCTACACACCCACACATGTCAAATTGTGTCTTTCAAGATTTTATAAAAGCAGCTGTGGGAAGCGAGACTGTATAGAATACCTGAAAGACAAGATTTATTATTATGTAATCTGGGTCCCTGTAGCAGGTCTCCCCGAATTGTTACACCACTGTCTAATAGTAATTGAATGAAACATTATTAAATTTTCTCTTTTGGGTTATTTGTTTTGGTTATAACTTGGCCTACATGTATAAAAACTGGCGTGATCCAGCTGGTCTTGTCTACTGTGAGAGATATAACCTCTTGACTATGTCCAATAACCCCCAAACTTTGAGAGGGAGATGCTGTAGGCA
>CM044447.1:106698431-106713717 GCA_024363595.1 Xenopus borealis | reverse complement strand
TGATTTTTTGGACAGACATAATATCAAAGGCTGTTGTGATACTAAACTCTACAGTTAAAGGGGCAGATTTACTAAATTCACATGAATGATTTGAAATTCGATTGAAATTTCAAAAAGATTTTTATTAAAAATTTCGAATATTTTTGGAGGCCACTTCAACCATCGAATTTTGAAAATTCGATCAAATTGAATGATTTGAATAATTTGAATTTAAATTTGACTGCCTAGTTCGCCAGATTAAACCTACCGAATTGCTATTAAACCCTATGCGAAGCTCCCATAGGGTTTTTTTTAGATCAAATAAAAAAAAATTCGATTGAATGGTTAAAATCGTTCGAATCATTTGATTTGAATGATTTAATCGTTCAATTTAATTTTTTTGTTTGATCGATCGAATTGCGGTAAAACCCTTCAAATTCGAAATTCATTTGGAGGGGTTGAACCCAATTTAACTATGTAACTGTAAAAATGTAAGACAAGGCAGCTGATTAACAAAACTGACTTGGTGGGGAAGTCAGTTTTTTTAAGACTTTTGCAACATTGTTTAAAAAGTAACAACCAGCAAATGCTGCTTTCAATAGCAATTGTTTTTATAAATAACTGTAAACGCACTGAAAAGTTTAGAATTAGAAGAGTTTAGAATTATGTTTGTTTTTTTTTAATTAGTACTTTTACTGTGGGGTTGACTTGCCCTTTTAAGGGGGCAGTCATACAATGAATATGAGTTGTAGATTTTACCTGATTTAATCTCTCCCACCTTGGGTAACATTGCCTGTGAATAATTGTCTATCGCAGTGGTCCCCAACCAGTGGCTTTGCAAGAAACATGTTGCTCACCAACCCCTTGGCTGTTGCCCCAGTTGCCCCAAATCAGGTACTTATTTTTTAATTCCTGATCAAGAGGCAACTTTTTTGTGCATACAAAATAGGTGTAGAATCTCTTGTACCCTGCTAGTCCACAAAGGGGCTACAATCACAGCAGATATTTTGCAACCCACATGAACTTTTTTCATGCTTGTGTTGCTCCCCAATTCATTTTACATTTGAATGTGGCTCACAGGTAAAAAAAAGGTTGGGGACCCCAGTTCAATGCTTTGTTGTAGTAGTTCTATAAAGAATGAATTTGCACGTCTACATGAGGGTTAAGCTCCCAGGTTTCTGGTGCCTTGCATGTAGAAGGGCCTCTCAGCTACTTTCAGCCCTTCTCCATCTTACCATGATGGTTTTTACATTTGGATATATGTTATATAGAGAGATTGGTTAGAAAAAATAACGTATACAGGCTAGTATATCAATGCACTCATGTTTATGCATTAACAGTAGAGGGCTAGCTGCAGAATGTGTTAATTTCTTGTTTAGCACTTGCTGAATGATTGTGGTGTAGTGTTTACAAAAACAGATTGCTACTGCAACAAGTGACAAAACACAGGAAGTTAAGAAAGGCGACTGTGGTCTTTAAGGCATTGCAATTTTTTTTATAGCAGTGTTTTGTGATGTGGATAGACCACAGATGTGTTTACTGTGTGGGATACATGCTCGCAAACACCCCCTCAATACCTTAAAGTGACAGCATTGCTTAAATATGTTTGAAACAGTAGAATATGATATAAAAGTCACATGAAAACTGATTTATAATACGTGGCCAAGTTAAAAATATACTTGTAAGTATAGCGTGTCATAGAAATTCTGCATTCTGGGAAGTACTGGATGGAAACAGATGGTAAAAATAATATAGCACAACAGAGAATTAGAGTAGTCGGTGCACTGAAATATACTCTGTGAGGCTGGACAACCAACAACATAACACAGTGATACAAATCCAAATTTTAGCCGAATATGGAAACAACTTATGTATATACATAGGGGCAGATTTACTAAGGGTCGAATTCGAGGGTTAAAAAACCCTCAAATTTGACCATTGAATTTTAATAGAATTAAAATCCTTCGAATATCGAATTCGAAGGATTTTAACGCAATTCGACCAATGGAACGATCGAATAGTAAAAATTACTTTGATCGAACAATAAAATGGTTTGAATCGAACGATTCGAACAATTGTAACCATTCGATTGAATTTTTTTTATTCGATCTAAAAAACTTAAAAAAATGCTACGGGAGCTTCCCTTAGAGAAGTATAGCAATTCGGTAGGTTTAATCTGGCGAACTAGGCAATCAAACAAAAAATTAAAGGGCAAGTAATTTCGACCATCGAATGATCGAATAGATTTTTATTCGAATCATTCAAATCGTTCAATTCGATCGAATTCTTAAAATTCGATGGTCGAAGTGGCCACAAAAACTATTAGAAAATTTGAATCTTTTTGAAAATTCGATTGAATTTGGAATCATTCACACGAATTTAGTAAATCTGCCCCATACTGTACCTTGTGCATCTTGCAATATGTCTCTTCATACAAAGCATCTATTTTGACTTTCACTAACTGGTTCATCCATATGAGCAACACGGGGGGGGGGGGGGGGGGAGCTGTACTTTACAGTCATAGAAAAGAACTAAAAGAATTTATTATAAAGAACATGGAGTCACTTAAGACGTCAATGAGCAATTTTGAACTCATTTGCCATATTTTTCCCCCACTATGCATCATTAACCCCCAGAATTCCAAAATTGTTACATCTCTTGTGTAACAATTAACACAATTGTGCTCACACATATACATAATTGGATGCAGTTGGGAATGGATTTGTGCGTCTTTATCCCGTCGCAAGAGCCTGGTTACATTTATGGGTGATCTTTTTAAATGGGTGCTAGCAATGCTGTTCCATAAGAAAGGTTACATTTTTGTCTGGGTTGTTATATAGCAGGGGTATTTGTATCTTTGAAGACACATTTAAGCTGCTATAGGCATATATTTTCTTCCAGTGCCAGGGAGGGTCCCACAATATATTCCAATATGACACCTCTTTCTATGGCATTAGTACTGAAGCATTCAAGATGGCATTTAGCCCTTGCTGATGTGCCCAAGTTGGCACTTGGCTGGTATTTCTTACATTTTAGTGGTTCTGGCAGGGACATTAGAAGTCCTTGTTTTTGGCTTTGGATTCTTTTTAAACTCAGGCTTTGCTTGGAACCATTCTTTCTTATTCAATCTATTTGGCATTTGTTCTGTTTTTCCTGGCTTGAAATGCTGCTTTGCTGGTCAGTCATAATTTCTTTGATGGATCTGTTTATAAAATTAGATACCACTTATACTATATCTGCCTATAAGTCCAAGTTAGAAAGAATACACAAATTTAGATTTTTTTTAGTTTCCAAGGTTAATTATTAACTGGTGTTTCCAATGGCCTTTCAGTTTGAGCTTTTGAAGGTCATGGTCTTCAACGTCCAGTCACGATCATCATGATCATCATAAAATAAAAACAGCAACTACTAGGGTTGACCTCCACGGGCGAATTTGTTGCGATCTGATGCGCTGTGCAAAACCGCAGGCATCATGACGGATTTGAAGGAAATAAGGTAAGTAATTGTCGGATGGTGTGACAGTATTGATCCAATGCAACACAATGCCTTTTTTCTCACAACGAGGTTTTCCCTGCTAAGGGCTCTGAAGTTTGTGGGTCTTCAGATTAGGTAGCTCTTTGTAAAGATAGCCAAGGTTAAAAATTGAGACCACGGCTTCAGAAGCCTTGACTTCTCCCTCTTGTGGGGTCCCAGAGATAGCAAACAAAGAGAAAGTTTACCGGACTTCTCCACCCTCTATTATTTTCACTTTCTCACTTTTGAAGTTGGGCAATTAATATTTCTCCCCTTTTTTTGGTTTTAACCATAAGACCCTGATTGTTGAATGAACTTGATACAAATTAATTAATTAATAGATATTAATTGTCTGATGGAAGCTCCCTAGCCTAGATTATACATATCAATCTACTGTAATAATATTAGCACGGGACACTTTAGAATTATCTTTATTTTTAATCTTATAAATTGACTCACTGGCTGAGATCTTGTAACTTATTAATTAATTGGTCTTTTTAATTATTTTCTTAATTTATTATCAGCACAATGTATGACTTTGCCTAATCTAACTCTACCTGTGCACTAGCGCATTTATGAGAGCTGAAACTATAGGGGTTTATTATAAATACTCTATTAAGACTTACATAACTGCTCACAGTCTAAGAGTGGTGGGCATTTTCTAATAATTACTAATACACAAACACAAGTTAATTTTCACATAATTTCTTTTGGGTTTTCTTTAGCTAATTTCAAGTTAATGTAAAAAAATACATCTGTCTGAAACTCCACACCGAGCATTTTTCTTGGGGTTTGTAGTTTGCAAAATTGTCATATTTCCTGCAAGTGCTACAATGCCACTTATGCAAGCAACCATTTAACTTATTTGGAAATAACAGATGTGGTACAGTGCCAGCTGATAATTTAGGAATATCTTACAGTGGGCCTTAAAGAGGTTATTCACCTTTAAAAGTACTTTTAATATGATGTAGAGAGTGGTATTCTGAGACAATTTACAGTTGGTTTTCATTTGTTTATTTGAGTTATTAAGCTTTTTATTCAGCAGCTCTCAATTTTGCAATTTAAACAATCTGGATGCTAGGGTCCAAATTACCCTAGGAACCATGCAGTGATTTCAATCAGAGACTGGAATATGAATAGGAGAGGGCCTGAATAGAAAGATGTGTAATAAAAAGTAGCTATAACAATACATTTGTAGCCTTACAGAATGTTTTTAGATGGGAGTCCGTGACCCCCCATTTGAAAGCTGAAAAGAGTTGAAGAAGAAGGCAAACAACTGAAACTATAAAACATAAAAAATGAAGGCCAGTTGAAAAGTTGCTTAGATAGCCATTAATCAACTTTTACTGCTTTATCATAGATCCTGGTGTTTGGAGTGGTCTTACCATAGATAAAGTATTTTCTGTGCACACTGATCACACTGCAGAGACTCATGGCTACTGTACATGCTTATAAAGGTGGATTAATCTTATGTAAAGTAATCATGCAAATTTTCACCAATAATTGCTAAATTAAAAGGTCCAACACTTGGGACAGATCACTGTAGAGGCTTATTAAAAAAAAAAAAAAACAGCAACAAAAACCTTATTCATTTTAAATTGAAAATGGTGATAGGTTTGTTATAGTTTTCATGGTTTCCTGTGCAGGTGTATTACTGTGTTGTACTTGGCAGAGACAAATTGCTTACTAATAATGACTAGAAGCCCTGTGAGCAGCAGCTTTTCTATATTATTCAGTCAATACCTTTTGTGGTCAGTATTCTCTGTAAATGTTCTACTGAGGGTCAGTTTTCAAGTAAACTACAAGGTTTGTTTTTCATTGTCAGGAATTTACAAATTAGGGGAATAGTTTAATAATGATTGCGTTTTTGTTTGTAATAATAAAACAGTACCTTGAACTTGGTATTAACTCAGTTGCATTGATTCATATTGGTGGCAAAACAATCCTATTAGGTTTATTTATGGGCTATTTATTAAAATTCCTGGTCTAGCTTTTTGGGTCAAAACTCAATTTTCTTGTGGAATAAAACCGTAAAATGTTGGAGATTTATTATACCCTGATGCTGCAAAAAGCCTGAATCCAAAAATCTACCATCTCAAACCTGTTGAGGTCATGTATAATTCAATGGGAGATGTCCCTATCCCAATTTGAAGATGTTGTGGTCTGCGCCTGGTTTAGCCCGATAATAGAAACAATTCAGGGGGTTTTGGGCAAAAACCCCACAAAAATGTAGCTATAAAATTGCACGATTCGGCTTTTCGTTAAATTTTATCGAGTTTTTCTTTCCTGATCAGATTTATTTGGGTTATTTAATGATAAATGGGGCAAAATCTGGGATGGGAGTTTGTTTCAGCTTTATTTTATTAAAATAATAAGATAAAATAATCGGATTTTAGTTAATACTCCCCTTAATGTTTAAAGATTTTTTAGTAGTGTTATGGTATGGAGTTGCATACTCCAGGTCCCAGACATTCTGGATAATAGATCTAATACCTATATGTAAAGGATTATTATCGCTATCTGCACCCTTTTTATTATTCCCAGCCTTTAACTTCGACCTTTTAAAGGAGAAGGAAAGCTATGGAGGCATTCTATTGCCAATAGATTAGCTACAATAGTGCAAGATAGAATGCTATATTTATTCTGTAGAATGTAAAATCTCGAGGCTCTCTGTTTGTTTAGTATAGCAGCTGCAGTATTAGCTTGGTGTGACATATTTTCTGGCCTGAGTCTTTCCCTGTTCACTTATAGCTCTGGGCTCAGATTACAGAAGAGAAGGGATGGGGGCAAGAGGAGCAAACTGAGCATGCTCACGCCCAGGGCAAGGAGCAGGAAGTCTGATACAGAAGCCCTTGTGTACACAATAGAAGGAAAGAAATGCTGTGTTTCTTTTGACAGAGGAAAGGAAAACCAAACCTGGTTGGGGTGAGAAGGACAGAGGACTAAGAGCAGCACAACTTTGAGGGTTTACTGGTATATTTATGTGGACCTTTCTGATAAGGCTTACTTAGTTTTAACCTTTCCTTCTCCTATATAATATAATTCAGCGCATGTGCTTCAGATACTTTTTCCATTAAAGCCAATGGCATAATCTTGGAGCCTATTTATAGGTAACTTTTAGTATGTTCTAGAATGGCCAATAGTAAGCAACTTTTAAATTGGTTTTCATTATTTGTTTTTAATAGTTTTATAGTTATATACCTTATTCTTCTTACTCTTTGCTGCTTTCAAATGGGCGTCACTGACTCCCACTAAAAAAAACAAATGCTCTGTGAGGCAACAAATGTATTTTTATTGTTACCTTTTATTACTGATCCTTCTATTCAGGCCATCTCCTATTCATATTCCAGTCTTTTATTCAAATCAATGCATGGTTGCTAGGATAATTTGGACCCTAGTTACCAGATTGCTTAAGATGCAAATTGAAGAGCTGTTGAATAAAAATCTAAATAACTCAAACACCTTCAATAATAAAAAAATGAAAACAAATTGTACATTGTCTCAGAATAGCACTCTCTACATCAGGGGTCCCCAACCTTTTTTTTCCCACGTGAGCCACATTCAGAAATAAAAAGAGTTTGGGTGCAACACAGGCATGCAAAAACTTTATGGGGTGCCAAATAAGGGCTGTAATTGGCTATTTGATGACCCCTATGTGGACTGGCAACCTACAGGAGACCTTATTTGACAGTACATCTGGTTTTTATGCAACCAAAACTTGCCTCCAAGCCTGGCATTCAAAAATAATCACCTGCTTTGAGGCCACTGGGAGCAACAACCAAGGGTTTGGGAAGCAACATGTTGCTCACGAGCTACTGGTTGGGGATAACTGCTCTACATCATACTAACAGTTATTTCAGAGGTGAACAAACACTTTAAGATTACTTGAGCATTCTTTAAGGAAATGATTAATAATTCAAATATTGCGAAAAATACCAGCAATGTTTTTTTTGGTGAAAAATTCAACCGTGTATTGTTTTAAAAGTTGTGACGTGTGTGTATATAGAAAAGTTTATGATCGCAATCTATCAGCACCTAACTCGTTACTATATTTGGCTTGCGCCGTGTACATTGTTGATGTTTCTCTTTTGAAAATTACAATTATTTTCCAAATTCATGGCCACAACTTCAGAATTTATAATGAAACATAAAGTAATTCTTTGTAGTTAAAAGAATCCAAAAGGTGCCTAGATCTGTAGTAGTTTGTTTTAAATTATGGTCGGGTAACAGCAGCAGCATTTCTATAATTCTTCAGGTATGTGATTAATGGTATTGACAGGTATTATTGAAGGTATTAAAATATCTTAATTATTTTTTACCTCTTTACCATGAAATCTGGACTGTTTTAAGATGGATTTAGCCTTCTTACATTTAACTCATTATTCGTGGGAGCAGTCCTTCATGCAAAAACCGAAAGGAATGAACACCATACAGAAAACAAGTACTGAAATTTATTTCTCATGTTGTAACACTTCGCTCCAGTGCAGAAAATATTTGTGAAACACTTTCCTAACAGTCAGGAAAATTATCCTGCTAGTGAGGTCTGATGAACCCTAAAAAAGATGGAATTGCTGTGAATCCTTCTAAATTCCAAAGAGCTATGCAAAATGTTGGCGCTGTAGAAATACATGTTAATAATAAAAACTTATTCCGAAGCTAAATATTTCATACATCAGCGCACCCAAGTTGCATTATACGGTTCTTTATTTTTTTCCCTAGATGGCGATGTTCTCATTACTGACTGCAAACACAAAAAAATTCTCTGCCAATAAGCATTAATCTAGGTCCTAGGTCATGACTGTTCATATGGAGGCACTGTTAGCAGATATTATTATTATCCTTTATTTATATAACACAACATATTCTACAGAAATGATATATCATTCACATTGAGCCCGTCTCACTCAAGCAGTTTGAAGTTTACTGGTATTATTACAGTTGATCCCCCAGCTCATATTGACAGTGCCTCCCCTCTAAATATTTGCAGTGATCCACAGACCATACCTATAGCTGCCAATAGAACTTTTTCCCCCCATTTTTTCCTGAAGTGAGGCTGATAATGCTCTCATTTCTGGGTTTAGGCACTGTTATGTGTAACATTAAGCATGTTAATATATACTGTTTTAAAGAAGTGGTTCACTTTTTTAGTATGTTATAGAATGGCTAATGCTAAGCAACTTTTCAATTGGCCTTCATTTTTTTAAATAGTTTTTTAATTATCTACCTTCTTCTTCTGACTATCCAGCTATCAAATGGGAGTCACCGACCCCCAACTAAAAAACTAGTGCTCTGTAAGGCTACAAACGTATTGTTATTGCTACATTTTATTACTTATCTTTCAATCCGTGTCCTCTTCTATTCCAGTCTCTAATTAAAATCAGGACATGGTTTCTAGGTTAATTTGGTCCCAGCAACCAGCTGAAATTGCAAACTGGAGATATGCTAAAAAACAAAATAAAAAATAAAAAACAACTGCAAGTTATCTCAGGACATCATACTTAAAGGGAAACTGTCATGGCAAAACATGTATTTTTTTTAAATGCATCAGTTAATAGTGCTGCTCCAGTAGACTTATGCACTGAAATCCATTTCTCAAAAGAACAAACAGATTTTTTTATATTCAGTTTCACATCTGACATTGGGCTAGCCATTTTGTCAATTTCCCAGCTGCCCCTGGTCATGTGACTTGTGCCAGCACTTTAGGAGGGAACTGCTTTCTGGCAGGCTGTTGTTTTTCCTTCTCAATGTAACTGAATAGTACGCAGTGGGACATGGGTTTTATTATTGGGTGCTGTTCTTAGATCTATCAGGCAGCTGTTATCTTCCCCTGACAGTATCCCTTTAATATAAGTAGACCACACACTACCAGCAAAGTTGTATCTAAGTTGGACCAAGTTTATACTGGGTTTTGGCTTGGTTTCCTACCAAAATAAACCCCCCCCCCCCCCCGGCTTGGTTTAACAATGACACCGGCATTAGTGGAATCAGGGGAAATATAATATGTATATGCTACAATATGATATGCATATGAGTGCTAATGCAAAGGAAGTTATATGCTGTACAATGTAATGAAGATTTTACAGTGTAATTGAAAACTTTGTGACGTTTATGAGCAGAGCCGGGCCAGGCCAGACAGGCGCCCTAGGCAACCTGCCCGGCCTGGCGGGCATGTGCTGATCAACACTATGTGCAAGATGGAGCATGCTTGTGCGCACACCCGCAGAAACGGACCGCACAATATAATATTCCGGCAGTCAAGTAGAGATGGGACCAGACAAGGGGTAGGTGAGAAGGTACGTGCCTGGCGCCCCCACAGCTTTGCACCCAAGGCACATGCCTACTCCTTGGTCCGGCCCTGTTTATAAGTGAATCTGTCAATAAAGCTAAGCTTTGAGTGAAAGAAAAGTTCTGAGTTAGAGAGAGCTACATGGATTTTGCCAAGCTTTTGATAGGAAGTGTTAATGTGACTTCCCATGTGTCACAATTGGGATCATTTAGAACAGGGGTGTCCAACCTTTTGGCTTCCCTGGGTCACATCGGAAAAAGAAAAATTGTCTTGGGCCACACATGAAATACACAAACACTTTTGATTTGTAAAAGTAAAGAAAATGCACAGAAAAGAACTACAATACTAGTTGGATAACAAGATGGAACTATACACTGGAATTTGACACACCTGGATTTTAAATAGACTTATTATTATTACTACTAACTGGGCAGAGTCCCCCTTCCTGCCTACTGCTATATCCTTTGCAACATGAAGTTTCCTCGGGAACCAAGGGTTTCAAGCTGCATGTGGCCCTCAGGTCGCAGGTTGGACAACCCTAATTTAGAAGAATCAAAGCTGCAATCGATGGGTGGTGCTAAATGTTAAGGGCACGTGTTATCCAGAATGCTCAGGACCTGGAGTTTTCCGGAGAATTGCTCTTTCCTTAATTTGGATCTTCATACCTTAAGTCTACTAGAAAATCATGTAAACATTAAATAAAGGCAATAGGCTGGTTTTGCTTCCAATAAGGATTCATTATATCTTCGTTTGGATCAAGGACAAAGTTCTGTTTTATTATTACAGACAAAAAGGAAATCATTTTAAAAAAAATTGCATTATTTGTATAAAATGGAGTCTATGAAAGATGGCCTTTCTGTAATTTGGAGCTTTTTTTCGAATTTGGGTCTATAGATAACCAAACCAATGCCTGTAATGACTTACCTGAAACCACAGGCCAGTATCCTGTTAGCAGAAAACTGCACTGGCCTTCGGTACTTACGAGCAAGTGATCCTTTTCCTACCTTAATTTTTCTATAAAATCCAGCAGCTGCATAGGAGACTGAAAAAGCCAGCTTTTTTGTTAGTCTGGCTTTAACTGTTTTAACTCTACTTTCTGCTAACAATAGCAAATGGGTTATCAGGTAAGTCATTGCAATCCTTGCGGGTGCCCTTATATTTGGCACCCCTATTGATTGGAACATTAATTTTCCTTTAAGGTTAAGGCAGTGTGCAAACAGCCATTTTTTTTGCGCCTTGCACACGCCTATTGTCTAGTCCTGAATAACTGCAGGTCTCTACACTTCTTCTAGCAGATGGTAACAGAACCAAAGAACCACTAAAAAGTGGATTAAAAAGAGTGCTGAAGTAAATATAAACTAGGTTGTTTTGTAACTGCAGTTATCCTGATTATGTTTCTGGTATTTTATTGTACATGGAATCAGCACTGGTTCACACTTTATAAAATGTGCCTTGGCTTCTCACTGGATATAATGTCACTGGGTGTTAGCACCCACTGCATCTTTCTGCCTATAATGTGCTTTGGGTAGTGAGAAAAATAATGAATGTGGTCTAAGTTTTTACTGTGGTGAACCACACATATAAATCTGCTGATGTTTGCCAGGCATACAGTATATTACTGTATATATCAGATTTGTAAGCTTGGCAAGGAGCTCTTTCTGCCCATATTAGTAAAAGAAATCACTAAATGAGCAAAGTACTTCATATGTTCTTGGTTTCTTTCAGATACCCATGGCTTGATTTGATTCTGCTGACTTTAGAGTCTTCCCTAGTGACACAAATCATTCCAGAGATAATAAAGAACACTTTCTGTTTCAGGCTAACATTTATCTATCTTTCAACCTCAGATTTGAGATACCTATATAAGAAGTCTGAATTTGTAGCTCGGAGCTCCACTTGCTACATTGGCTCCGATATAAGTAATAGCCTTCAGGGGTTTTACAATGAACACGCATGACATACGCAGAATTCAATTCCAACTCTGAGGGCTCAATCTCCAAATAGTTCTCAGTATCACTGGTTAATAGGTGCCGTGCTTTCTGTAAGAAACAAAATTAGCATTAATTTTGTATAGAGTATGTAGTGCAATACAAATTTATTATTCCTTATACAATGTATACCAATATATGGCACCATCATACCTAACTTTTACATTCACTTAACACTTAGTCAGCCCTAAATGAGGTAACTATTTGGATAGTGTTTAATATGACTGGTAAAACAAGATCCAACTATACCAAGAACCACAAAAATGAAGACCTGCAATACTCCTGTTGTAATACTCAATAGCATTACTGATGTTATGGAATGTTTGGGCATTGACAAAATGGGCATCATGTTGCCTTGTCTTAAATAATTCAGTTAAGCTGTTTGCAGAGCCACGTGCCGTGCTTTAGAAGCTTCCTTTCTTAGAAATGGATTGGGGGCATCTGTTATATGGTATCTGATGTTTCAATCAGTAAAGCGCCTACTTATCAGAAATAGACATGCATTATATTACCTCCCAGGGTAAAATCTCTTCACTCAGTTCCAATTCATATAGCGTGCCATCCTGGAGAACCCCTGGCATATTCCAGGCTATTTGGTATTTATTGTCCTCGCAGTAGCTCCAAACATTATATGGTGGATCAAATTGTACTGTAAGACAGAAAAGAAGGACAATAAATAAAGAATTATGTTTTGCAGTTTCACTAAGGAGGCTTTTCCCCAATCAAGTATTTCACTGGAAATGCCACAGAGTGACATTTCCTTTTCTGTCTTTTTTTAAATGCCAATTTCCCCTGAATTCTGATGTTAAAAACACATTTTGTGCAGTTTGAATCAGATCAGCAAAAATGAAGATCTCATGATAAATTGTTTTAAACTGGTCTGCCTAAAACACGCTAAGGGGCAGATTTATCAAATTCACATGAATGATTTGAAATTTGATCGAATTTTTAAAAAGATTCGAATCGAATTTTTAAAAAGATTCGAATTGAATTTCGAATAACTTTCTTTAACTATTGAATTTTAAAAAATTCGATCAATTCGAATGATTCAAATAAAAATCTATTCGACCATTCGATAGTCAAAGTACTTGTCCTTTTAAAAAAAATTTGATTGCCTGGTTTGCCAGATTAAACCTACCGAATTGCTATTAAACCTTATCTAAAAAAGTTTTTTAGATGTAATAAAAAAAAATTCAATCGAATGGTTAAAATCATTCTAATTTAATTAGTTCTGATTTAATCGTTCAATCTAATTTTTTTAATTCAATCGTTCAATTAGTCGAATTGCGGTAAAATCCTTCGAATTCAATATTCAAATTCGAAGGATTTAAATTCGACCAATAGTAAATCTGCCCCTAAATATTTATAGGTCGAAACTCCATATATACCTGAGCTGATGGAATCACAGCAAATCCAACGCTAACTCAGTAGGGCAAATAAACACATTCATAGAAAAGAATCCATACTGATGTAGTTTGAACTTTCCTATAACAAGTGTGTTATTTAAGACATGGTACAATAACCTGCCTGTTTCAAGCGAATGTCACACTGAGAGATGTCTTGGATAAATATCTAGTTACATCACCCAAGTATGACGGACACCTTGACCACACAGCATTCTCTCATGTGAGTTGGTAGCCTGCAGGCTAACACAGGTAGCAGATCAGTTGGTAAAGGGAGAACTTCAAAGTGGTTTGAAAATATTTAGTGAAAATCCTTTTGGTTTTTAATTGCCTTTGTGACTCAGCTCAAATAGAAGCATCTATTGAGTCAACTGAACATGAAATGAAAAGACTGCAAATACTATATACTGTGTTACAACAAATATTCACAAAGAAGTACGTAATTTAGCTGTACAAAAAGGATAAAGGGGAAACCAGTGATTAAGCCAACCCCATGCTATAAATGTATGTTCGTAGATCAATATACTTTGCTTTATGCTTTATATTCTCCAATACTGTAGAACCCCAATATTACGATTCCCAGGGGACAATGTCAAAACTGTGTAAATTCCTGGAAAAGGTAAAATTCAGGAAGAAAAAGAAGCCAAAGACATGTGGTGAAAAAACAGCATAAAATCTGGGTTCTTTTGTATATTGATCAACTTGAACAAGTGGAATGTATCCCAGTTGACCACCTGCCCACTCATTCACCTTCCATGAGATGCAAGAAGAGCTTTTCTTAGTGCATTCTGGGTTCACTATTGTGTATTGTAAAGGTGTAGTAAGGTCTGTAACAAACAGATGTGGCATTGGAAACTCGTAAGAGTACATTAGGTACTATCAAACTCTACAGACAACTTGAAAGCATTAAAAGCTAGGCTTGTGAGACAGAAGGTACTACAGGTATGGGACTTATTATCTAGAATGATCAGCACCTGGGATCTTTCTGTAATTTGGATCTCCACACCTTAAGTCTACTAAAAATCATTTAAACATTAAATAAACCCAATAGGAGTGTTTTGCCTCAAAAAGAACTTATTATTGTATGCTGTATCTTAGTTGGGATCAAATACAAGGTACTGTTTTATTATGACAGAGAAAAAGGAAATCCTTGTAACTCCAATAATGGAGCCTATGGGAGATGACCTTCTAGTAAATTTGGAGCATTCTAGATAATGGGTTCCTGGATAATGGATCCCATACCTCATTGATTTTCCTGTGGAGGCATAATGGGCTTCTTGCCCAACAATAAAGCCAGTGTTAAACAGGCACTACTCACCTTGTGTGACATACAGCAAATCTTGTGGCAATTAACAGATGGGCAAGGACAGACTGGGCTGGCATGACAACAGGAAAAAACGGATGGGACAATATCCTTCATTGGCCCCACCTACCCATGCCTGTTCCCCTGTCCAGAAAGTTCCCTTTCCCCTGAAGAATCACAAAATTAAGAAGGATGGAGTTAAATGCAACCTGGTAAGTAGCTCATGGGAAAGGAGGGAGGTTGGATGTTGAATGGAGGGTCCTTGAATATGCCACCCCAGATGTCCCTGCCTGACCCTACAGTTGCACAACAGCATGCCAAAGCTTTAGATGCTACACTTCCAGGTTCTACTAAATTCAGCAACAAGTACAGACATGTTATTCAATGTTTGTGCCCTTGAGGGTGACCTGGAACACGATATTGCTGGGAGAGCAAATTCTATACTTGTCAGTGACATTGTTGTCTCTGAGAGATATGAAATATGAATTTACTGAAACTGAAATGTTTTTTTTTAACTCACTGTTGGCACAAGGCTCAAATTCACTTATCAGTAATGTGGTATTGAAGGCTGCATTACCATCAACACTGACTGGCGTTTGTAGGTAAAAGTATATATGTAATTTTCATTGAATTTCTCTGGTAAAAAGAAACTGCAGTTGTACTTGTTCTTCATGTCATTCTTTGTACTAAAACAATCTGTGGGGGTTTTAGCAACGTGTTTCATTGTTACATCACAAAAATTTGAGAAAAAGAGCAACATGTTCAACGTCCATCATGTTCAACCTTTTTATCTTTTTTTTTTTTTTTTTTTTTT
>CM044447.1:106686855-106698413 GCA_024363595.1 Xenopus borealis | reverse complement strand
CCTGACTCCAAAAAGGCAATCGGACTAGTCCCTGGATCAACTTGTATAATGAGCTATAATGGGGGATTGAGTTCTCCTTTAATTTACAGCTATGGTGGCTATTGTACTGAATGCTTGGGACCTGGAGTTTTCCGGATAAGGGGTCTTTCCATTATTTGGATATCCATACCTACCAAAGAATCATTTAAAGGGATCCTGTCATGGGAAAAAATTTTCTTTCCAGAAAGCAGTTCCCTCCTAAAGTGCTGGCACAAGTCACATGACCACGGACAGCTGGGAAATTGACAAAATGGCTAGCCTCATTTTCAAAACTGAATATAAAAAAATCTGTTTGCTCTTTTGAGAAATGGATTTCAGTGCAGAAGTCTACTGGAGCAGCACTATTAACTGATGAGTTAAAAAAAAACAAAAAAAAAAAAACATGTTTTCCCATGACAGTTTCCCTTTACATATGAAATAAACCAAATAGGATGAATTTGTTTCCAATACAGTAACTATTCATTATCTCCAAGTGCAACTTTCTTTTAAGTCAAATAAGCTAATTTTTGAGTCATTAATTAATCTATGCAAGTTTATCTACTGTATGTGAGTGCACTGGAGGAATTGCTAGAAATACATCCTGGCTACCCCCTTTCACCATCTTAATGAAATTCCTCAGTGTTCCACCTTAATGCCCTGTGCTGTATAATTCAGTGTCAGCCACATCATTGCGTATCCTCTCTGATTTAGCAATTTTTTTTTTGTTTGCTGGATGTTAACACAGAGGCAGAAGAGGCATCCTAACTTTCTTGCCTGCACTGGTGACCTAGAGCTCCACTGTGTGGAAACATGTTTCAGATTTTTAGAGAGAGATAGCAATGAGGGCATACTAGGGGAACAACTCATATTATCTACCATCAGATTATTTTTTAGTGCTAAAAGTGCAGAGAATACGCAGATATTGGTAATATCCGCATCTTACATTAATTTTTTCAGGAACCCCAAGCTAACAGCAAGCACATAGCACTTTAGAAATGCTGATTGAAATGTTATGACATTCTAAAGGACTGCAAAGAAAGCTAATGAATCAGGTTGCACTTGAGAAAATTGTGCCACCAATTTGTAATCGTCTTAAAAAAAGAAACATGTATGTGTATTCCTTCCCAGTCATCTTCATCATAGAAATTCTGCGAGAGCTGGAAGTTCTTCGGTTCCATGCTGCCTCCTTGTGGCCTCTTGAGTGCTGATGACAAATAGTACTGTACTTTAAAAGAACAAGAAAGTCTCAATTAGTGGGGGGTGCACCCTCAGTGATTGTAATGCCTTACCTGATATACCTGCAGGTGTCTTATCAGCTGATGAAAGCAGAAGAAGGTTGCTTAATAGTGCTTAAAGAAAATGATCCTGGTCCAGTGCCAGTGCTCACCTGGGATGAGCAGGTACCTTGACTCTGGTATGGCAGTGGATGTGATCTACTTACTTTACTAAAGCATGGAATTACTTTCATCTTTGACATACAAAAGGGGGAATGTAATTAAAAGTCACAGGCATAATATAAAAAGGTGTCTTTGCAAATATTTAGCACTGCTTGCAATGTAAAATCAGTTGCTGGTGAATATTACATTGCACATTCTCACTAAGCAGAGGCTTATCGTTAACACCTGCTCCAGAGTTTCATTAAATATTCTGGCGCAATCCACTACATTCACTGAAACCCTTTGCAAAAACTTTGTCCGCAAACTTTACAAAGAAGGTGTTGATGCTTTTAATGAGTCAAAATAGACGCAAACATGGTTGCTAACATTCACCAGCGTCTTTGTGCAGGTTTTTTTTGCTCTAGTGAAACATATTACATTCCCCCTAAAATGTCAAATACAAAATTAATGGTGAAATAAGTAGAGGAGATTAGGAGCAACCATTAGCATGTATAGTCACTTATAAGTCACAAGGAATACCACTTGTTTTATGGGAGAAATAACTGCTATTGTGACTTTTGCAATAGGGTACCCATGCATAGCACACCATTAGCTATCATTATGGCCACTTCTGGCTGATTTGACAGCAAATTAGCAAAAATGGAAGCCTTCCTGACCAACCTCTCATGGGTAATGTTGGGAAATTCCTTTGGCCAAATGCCTCATATAGTAATGGATATAAACAATTTTGTATAAGCTTTATGTTGTATTTGGTAGCCAAGGATGAGGAGGGTATAACAATGCTTTATTAGCAGGTTCATGCAGCCATTACATAACAGCAGTAAGTCTTACTTTCACTTTCAAGCTGTACAGAAAGTCCTGTGTATGCACAGTGCCACCTGCAGGCCATTTGTATAAACACCACACTTTATTTGGCCCACAACCAAATGAGGCAAATAGTTGCCAAACAAGCAGATCTTCCCCGTTATAGACAGCGTTAGTGACAAAGCCATTTTTGGTCTCAGATTCCATGTTTGGTTTGCTGCCATGTTACCAAGTTGTGTGCAAAGCCAAAAGAGCCTTGTGTATTGTCTATTCCTTTATAAGTAAACCCACTTATGTTGCTACTTCCTTTATTATGGCAGTTGCCAATATATTAGTGCCATGTGTTTAAAAGCACATTAGATCATGGATACCATCTAAAGTCATGAGTCATATACAGTGGGACCTCAATTTTACATCCCCTGATTTTGAGTTTTCCCTGTTTTACGTTGTTGATTTGTGGTCCCATCTATATATTATGTATGATACATTTCCCTCATTTTACATTTTCCTGGATTTTACACCATTTTATTTTGGACCCCTGAAAAACGTAAAATGGGGGTTCCACTCTATTTCTCCTTATGGCGAAATGTAGACATTAAAATTACTCTTTTTTTCTAAAGCATCTAAAAATGTTGCAGCGTTATTTGTACAATAAAGCTGGTCATGCATGCCAGATTTATGGTCAGATTCATGTTTTTTTTATGATATGTTCAAGTGTGTTAAGCAAACAATGTAGATGAATAATAGTGCCCCAAGAATACTGGCCATGGCTATACCCTTTATTCTTATCTGTTTTGTGATGATAATGAATTGCTCTTTCCATATGATGACATCCTAAGTGAAACTCCACCTACTGTATTTGCATTCATGTCCCTTCAATTTCCCATTTTTATTATGAACAATCATATCTGACTTTGTCTCATAATTAAAAGTTTTACAGTATATACTGTATATACAGACTGATTGGTCTGATAATTTGTCTGTAATGTGACAATATCTGTAGTTGTAAGGCCAGATAACTATTAGGCCACACAACAGTACATACACATTACATAAGTGAAGATTAGGTTTGCTCTAAAGAGGTTACATTAAGTCATTATAAATAGAACTAAAACTTAAAAATTAAGACTTAAAAATGCTTTATTTTGTATAGTGAACGTACCAGTCCAGAGGTTCAGAAGTTGACACTACTGATACATTCTTTCAAACTTGTCCTTATATTTTGAGTGACAGTTTCGGAGACAGAATGCAATGGTTTCTATGTTGCCATGCAATGTTCATCAAAACTAATTAAAGATGAGCCTTGTGTCTTAGATTTTATATTGTACATATACAGTTAGGTCCATAAATATTTGGACAGAGGCAACATTTTTCTAATTTTGGTACATTACCAAAATGAATTTTAAATGAAACAACTCAGATGCAGTTGAACTGCAGACTTTCAGCTTTAATTCAGTGGGTTGAACAAAAAGATTGCATAAAAATGTGAGGAAATAAAAGCCTTTTTCAAACACAATCACTTAATTTCAAGGGCTCAAAAGGAATTTGCACAAATTTAAAAAATAAAAATAATACTTGGTTGAAACCCCTTTGCTGGCAATGACAGTCTGAAGTCTTGAACTCATGGATATCACCAGATTCTGGGTTTCCTCCTAATATTGTAGCAATTTCTTGGGTTTTTCTGTTTTTGCAGCTTAAAGATGGCATGTTTCATCTGCAAGGTGAGCTCCTTTGACCACATGTTGTCTGTTGACAGCAAAATCTTCCATTTACAAGTAGGGATGCACCAGGATCCAGGATTCCGTTTGGTATTCGGTCAGGATTCGGCCATTTTCAGCAGGATTCGGATTTGGCCGAATCCTTGTGCCTAGCCAATCTCCACACCGCAGCTACTGTTTGCCACATTTAACTCACTTCTATGCCTCCCACCCCCTCCACCCATTAATGTAACTGCCCAAGTTCTTGCTCATTAGACTGAGCATACCGTCTGACAACAGTATCAGACTAAATTGCAGTCCACTCACATCCACTTTACACTCCTTCGCCCCCGCAACACTAGATGAAGTCGGCAAACTTCTAGCCTGCTCAAAACCCACAACCTGCTCCCTAGACCCCATACCCTCTCGCCTCCTGTATCCAATATCTGATACACTCTCTCCTGCACTTACCCACCTATTCAACCTTTCACTCTCCACAGGTACATTTCCATCATTGTACAAACAAGCACTAATCACTCCTATCCTCAAAAAACCTTCCCTTGATATATATATATATATATATATAAATAATTCTACACAATATGACACAGGACTATCTAATCCCATAAACAAAGTATAGTTTAAAGTGTACTGTGTTGTCAGAGTCTCTAAGATACATATGAATTGGTATTTGTGTGTTTGATGTATGCACCTGTCTATTGTACATCAATGCTGAATATGCTGGCTCACTGCTTAAAGTGCTAATACATAAAGGTACCTTCTATTAGGCACGTATTAGGAACCTAACCTGCCATTTTAATGACATATCATTAGGGTCTCTTTAAGAAAGGGAAATTGTAACATAGAGTAAAGTCAAGTTAGTGGTTTGGAATTTGCATTGAGGTTTTCATGAGTGGGAGAATTTGGGGAGAAACAATAGCAGATATGAGTTTTTTTTGAAGATGTGGATAAAAGAGTAGGTGTGAGAAAAGGCAGTGTGAATGAAAGAAAAATGTAACAAAAACTGAACAGTAGGAAAGGTGACGAAAAACGAGTGTGTGGGAATGTAATAAAAGTGGGTAAAGGAAAAACCATTCGCAATGCAAGTGTTATTCCTTTGTGCAAACAAATTTAGCTTTGTGCGAATGTAATATAGCTTTTGTGAACCCGGAAACTGTTTAGCGATCACTTACGACAGTGGAAGGAAGTTTGCAAATTTTACAGTTGCGTCAATGTGCATTAAACGTAATAAATCTTCTTACTGAAAAATTTAAATTCGCAATGCAATAATAGTTTGAGGAAGAATATTAAATTGCGAGATGTGAATTTATTGGTGCAAATTGTTTTTCTCTTTGCAACTTTTTTTTACAGTTCCCCCATGGTCTCTGTTTCATATATCTTCCCACCTGAATTTGGCTCTAAACTGGGTATTCATGTACACAGGAGCTGACAACTCCTATTCAGCTGGACTTACCTTCTGACTCATCTCTTAGGTCCTGTGATTTTGTCAACTTTGCAAAGTGAATTGAATTGAGTGTCATACAAAACAGGTAGCTCTAACTGAAACGTAGCTCTAACTGAAGATTATTAAGTCAATAAGCAGAGGTCCCTTCAAACATTTGAAGATGTTTTGTAGCCTTCATGATGTTCAGGTTTTTTTCGGTGGGTTTTGCTTGAAAACTTGATTAATTTGAGCGATTCAAGTTTTTCACCCTGACTACACTGATTCTAAAACTTGCTGGGCATGAGGGATATTGGGTGAAATAAATTGGATTGGGTTAAACCTACATTGCACCCCCTTTAAAAAGTTACAAAATAAGAGCCTGTTGATAAGAGAATTGTGTTCCAGTCAGCTGTGTCTGAAAGAACCACTGGCACCTAAGTTATTTTAAGATATGTTAGTATGTATATGTACAATGTATAATATGCTCAGGTTTTAAATGAAATACTTTTTGAATTAATCAGTTTCTAGACATGCTAGGATTCTTGCTTTAATCAACTGTAAAAAAATCTACATATTATGGATATGTAGATTATATGTTGCCGGCAGGCTGTTAACCTCTTTGCTGACAACATATGCTTTATATACATATAACATATATATATACATATATAAAATATAACATATGCATTATGGTTGGTAGGAAAAAAAATTCAATAATGGGGTTATTTATTAAAGGTCAAGTTGTGTTTTTCTGAGTTTGTGAGGGTAGTTTCAGTAAACACTCAATTTCTCAGGATGAAAAAAAACTTGCCCCAAAGCTGCAAAAAGCCATAATCTGAAAATACTTCAGCTAAAACCTGTTGAGGTCATGTGGAAGTCATGGAAGAGGTCCCTAGAACCATTTGAAGATGTTTTTAGCCGTCATGATTTTTTTTTTTTTTTTTGGGTGGTTTGTGCTCGGAACAGGGGTTTGCAACCTTTTTCTTACCCGTGAGCCATATTCAAATGTAGCAATAATTTGTAGAGCAACATAAACATGCAAAATGTTCCTGGAAATGCCAAATATGGGCTATGATTGGCTATTGGGAGCCCCTACAAGGAATTGCAGCCTACATGAGGTTCTGTTTGGCAGTACACTTGGTGTTTATGCAATTAAAACTTTGCTCCAAGCCAGGAATTCAAAAATATATCACCTGCTTTGAGGCCACTGGGATCAACATCCAAGGGGTAGAATAGCAACATGTTGCTCACGAGCTACTGATCACTGAATATTCAAGTTTTTCCGCCCAATTGAGTTCATTATGGTTTTTTTACATTCAAATTTTATTCATAAATAAGCAAACATTTGAGTTGTGAGTTTATTCGAGGTAGAAAAAAACCTTAAAAGCTTGACCTTTGATAAATAATACCCTTAAAGTAATCAAGTTAGCTGGGTCAGCTGAAACAGACTAATTATGACCAATGTCATAGTTTAAAAAAAAAAAAAAAAAAAAAAAAAAAAAAAATATATATATATATATATATATAAAAAAGTTCAAAAAAATCGATGACTAGTTATTGTAAGAGGAAGTTTGAAAGAGACTTAGGGGGACAATTTACAAACATTCATATTTTGTTTGTTTCCCTGAATCTCATTCTTTGCTCTAAAAAAAAAAATTCAGTCAAACTTATTACTCTAAACCACATCAAAATGTGTAATTTATTATTATTAATAAAAAAAAACCCACACGAAAAAACTAATACAAAAGTGAACCATCTGAAAGCTGTCAAGATCATATAGAAGTCAGAGGGAGCTGTCCTTGTCCAGTTGTGCCATTTTTCTTTAATTCAGGCTCATAGAGGTTTTCGGGGGTTGAGGAAATTCATGACTTTTTTGGATTGCTCTGTTTTTTTTATTTGTCCTTTTTATACTTGGATATTTTAATAAATTACATTGCAATTGTGCAATTTGTTCATAACTGACCTTAAGGTAGACATTGTAAGTTCTGTGCCTTTTTTTTTGAAGATACTAAATTGTGCAGAACAAGTTCAAAGTAGAATGATGCTGAGAATGATTTGGGGTATTTGGTGGATGTAACAGACTCTGCAAATCTAGAGTCAGTAAGTGGCTACTATAGCTAATAAGATACGCAATTGCATAAAAGGGGCACTGAGTAAAGCAATGAATATGTAACATGAATATACAGAGCAGGTTTAGGTGCCAACCAAGTAGCTGAAAAGCTGGAAAGAATGCAGAGAGGTGCAACTAAAATTGTCATGAAAAAGAATTAAACTATTAGAAAGCTGTTTTTCTTTGGAGAAAAGGTGCTTGGAAGGGGACATGATTACTCAGTAGAGGACATTACAGACAGATAGCAATGTATGCTTTGTCACATAAAAAACATAGACTTCCCTTTAAAAACAGAATATGAATATTTACTTGAAACAGCAAAAATGATTATTCCCCATCATGCACCATGTACCTAGAGGAACATTGTTTCGTTTCACTGTGTATTATACAAACGCATATGGATGAAATGATAATAAAGTCACTCTTGACTATGATCCCAGCTAAGATACAATTAATCCTTATTGCTGGCAAAACAATCCTACTGGGTTTAATCAATGTTTAAATTGTTTTTTTTAGCAGACTTAAGATATGGCTATTCTAATTACGGAACAATTCCTTATCCAAAAAACACCAGGGTCCCAAGCATTCTGGATAAGAGGTCCCCATACCTGTACTAAAGAGGCACTTGGTTCAAAGTATGCAAGAGGCCATTCATTTATTGCACTGCAGTTGTTGGCCCTGCAGTTAGTCTCATGAAAAATCCCATTCATTAAAGGGATTTCCTTATAGTTCAGCACTGCCACCTTCCTCCTGCCTCGCATTGTGCACTGCGCCTATTGATGCAGGTGAACCATGGAGCTACCCCCACCTCCTAACCCACAGAGCGGCAATAAAATTGGACTCACACATCACTCTCATGTCAGAAATGTCTACTGGATTTCAGCACAATTATGTGTTATTTGCAGGGCCAGAATTAGGGGTAGGCAGAAGAAGCAGCTTCCTAGGGCGCAATAATGGGGGTGCTAGGCAGCTACCTCTAAAATTGTCTTCGGCCTGCCCCTAGTTCGCACCTCTAGGACTTCCTCTTCCTTCCCTCCTGACACCCTCACCTCCGTCGCTGTCCTTCTGTAACAGTAGAGTAGTCGATACAGATGCACTGAATCCACTATTTTCGGATTCAGCTGAACCCACAAATCCTTTGTGAAAGATTTGGCCAAATAACATACCGAACTGAACCCGAACCCTAATTTCATATTCAACTCAAGACAAGGAAGGGAGAAAAAGAACATTTAAAAAACAAAACAAAACATTACATTCATGTTTGTGTGACACAAATTCAAGGATTTGGCTTCAGTTTGGCCAAGCACGGGGATTTGGCTGAATCCTGGTTGAATATCAGACCAGATCCTGGATCCATTTCCTCCCTAATCCAGAGAGTTTATTGACTCTCACTCTTTCAGTTCTGGTTAGTAAACAAGATCATTCACAGTTTTGTAGTCAGACAATAGGTGGCACCAAAATCACCTTCTATGTAGAATATTTAATTATTAATCCACAGCTCAGTCATACTCCAGTAATCGCAATGCTGTTTTGAGTGTACGAAAAAGACCGTTAGATAATAACAATGAGATACATGGAATGACAAACTGTTACAAAGATGTGATGGTAGAGTTGATGTAGGTGCATAATACAGATATAATAATATAACATATAATGTTATATAGACAGGTGACACGGGTTCAGCAAGCCACGAGTAATCTTGTATTTTTTAGGCAATCTTATAATCATATCAAATAAAATGGAACAAACTGGGGGGAAGGAAGCAATATTGACAAGCAGTTCAGCATAATGAACAGACTCAATGCTTGTAAGCAGCACAAGCCTTCCCCTCAATTATTGTCTTGTGTAGAGCAATTCCCTTCCACTAACACTAGATGGTGCACTGCAAGCAGGTATATAGAAAAGAGTTAGTACTCATGATCAGGACTTTCCAAAGGGTGGCACTGCCCACTGATTGTACCGCACTTACGTATACGAAAGCCTACCCTTTGTTTCACAAAAAAGTCTGTACTGTGTTTTTTGTTCATTAAATAATCTTCTCCATGCCCCTAACCTTTCTGTGCTCTTCCCCATATGCTGCCAGATATACGCTGTGGGGCAGCAACCTATGTGAACTGTGGGAGGAGTATGAGTGGAATCTAAGGTGGGAAGTTATCAGAACTGAGTGGGAGCAGAGAAGCGTACCGAAACAGAATGATGCTCTTTTTATGGCCATGGACTGATTTCTTGATAATTATATACAACATAGCTGAAGCAGATAACTCTCTATAACTACGAAAAGAGAAAAAAAATCACAAAAGCATTAATTAAAAAAAAAAAAATTTGAAGCACAAATGATTAGCTATTAACAAGTTATAAATAATATTTCAGTTTTTGATATGATGGATTGAGGCCAGTTTTTATCCTATTCATTTGGCGCCAGTATATATTGTATTAAGGTATCAAGCCACTAATGACAAATGAAGCCCCATAATGCCATAAGGAGTGTTTAGTAGCCAGTTGGATAGAACTGGTATGGAAGTCTCTGGTTCATCTCCATCAATTTTTTCTATTTTTAGCAGGTCACTAAAAAGAATGGCAAAAGAATAGTCATGATGTGGCAATGCAGACTGACTAAGGAACATGGCAAGTCCTGGGAACTAATGGGAATCCACTGCACCATGATTCCAATGGTTGTTAAAATGGTGGTTGAATAGGTTGGAAGGATTCCTAAAGTGAAGGGGGTAGAGGGCTAGTTATTACTACATTAGTAGTAGTGATGTAGACCAGGGGTCCCAAACCTCTTTTGTACTCATGAGCAGTATTCAAATATAAAAAGAGCTGGGGTTCAACACAATCATGAAAATAGTCCCTGGGGATGCCAAATAAAGGTAGGGTACTTGGTAGCCTGAATGTGGACTGGCAGCCTACAGGAGACTCTGTTTGGCAGTATACCTGTTTTTATGCAACCAACACTTGCCTCCAAGCCAGGAATTCAAAAATAAGAACCTGTTTGAGGCCAAGGTTTTGTTGAACAACATGTTGCTCATGATCCACTGGTTGGGGATCAATGATGTAGACTAATGTCTGGTGCCTCATGGCACCCACTGTTTAACATAGTTTGTCTGCCATTCTTCCTCATGACCATTGTATGGCTCCAAGTTCTGCATCTTAGGACAATTTTTACTGTTTTCAAATTCACTTTCCACAGGGCTCCCACATTCAGAGCCAGCAAAACCACTATCGATGGTATCCATATCCAGGCACATCCTAGGATAACCAAAGTCCTCACTGCTTCCTGAGCTGGGTGACAATGAATCATAATGTTCATCACTATAAAACACATTCTCATCATCCTGAGAAGGAGATGCTTGCATTTCCCACTCTTCAGGTGGAATTGAGATCATATCAAAAAGATTGGATCTTGCAGTGTTTTCCGGAATATCAAAGCTATGTTCCATTGACTGGTTACTTGACGCTTCAGAGTGTGGTACATTGTCTGGAAAATTATCCAAAAAGTTGCTGCCGCCACTGTCGATGTTAAGTGTTGGGTAGCCATCATCACCACTGGTCTCTCCATCTGCAATTCTGCTGTTATCAAATAGACCATTAATGGTGTTGCACTTAGAACAACATGGAGTCGCTCCATCAGAAACAGTCACAGATTCTATGGATATACTTTGGAAAGAGGTGTCATTTGTCCCTGTGGAACAGTTGCATTGCCTACAGTCCTGGCTACGAGTACCGCAACTTGCATTAGAAGGTAAGAGCTTTTCATTCACATCATGATTGTCCAAACCAGGCTTTGTGGCATGCTTTAACACATCTCTGCTGTAAATTTCTAGAACTTCTGGAGAAGCCACACTCACATCAATTGGTAGTGATATTGTTACGTAAGGATAACCCAGCCAGCTCTAAATAGAATAAATAAATAAAATAGAATACATTATTAGTTAAAGGGATTTGGTCATTATTTTTACGGTATAGTACGGTATAGTTGATTTCTAAATTACACTGTTTGCACTGCAAATGATTCACTCTATAATATAAATATGTAATTTCTGAACCAGCAAGTGTATTTTTTTTATTTATAATAATGGTGTTTATGC
>CM044447.1:106671247-106686641 GCA_024363595.1 Xenopus borealis | reverse complement strand
GGGGGGGGGTGAGAGGGAAGGGGTGATATCACTCCAACTTGCAGTACAGCAGTAAACAGTCACTGAAGTTTATCAGAGCGCAAGTCACATGACTATGAGCAGCTGGGAAACTGACAATATGTCTAGCCCCATGTCAGATTTCAAAATTAAATATAAAAAAAATTCTGTTTTCTCTTTTGAGAAATGGATTTCAGTGCAGAATTCTGCTGGAGCAGCACTATTAATTGATATGTTTTGGAAAAAAACATGTTTCCCTGTAGGAAGTAAGGAATAATCTCTCCTTTCCTATTGCTTGTTTATTGATTGAGGATCTTATTTTAAAAAATACTTCTTGTATGTACAACCTAGATTTTAAATACTCTAGGGGTTCATACAAGAAGTTTAAAAAAAAAAAAAAAAAAACAGTTATCTGCATAGACTAAAGCACAGCTCCAAACTATTTTCATTAGTCACCTAATACAAGTTCTGTATGCCTTATATACTTATTTAACCCAATAGTGCTAAAATGACAAGAAACAATTAGACTACTGAAAGAAAAAGCACACCTAGTTCATTATGATTGGTAAACAGAGACTGTCTTGGGTCTAAAATGAGCATCTTCTAGTTGTAAATTACTGTTCCTTTAATTACTCAGGAAAATGTTGCTCCCAAAATAAAGCCCTGTTTCATTTTGTTGCAACAAGACGTAGCTCAGAATGTGCTGGAGTTCAACTTGCTTTTATCTGATTAACCACATCCTTGATTAACGCTTTACTGTATGCGTGAGATGACATTTACAATAATAACTGTGTGGGTGGAAATATTCTGCAGATATTTTTCTCCGAAACAGGCAAGTATAAAGAACACCTGCCGCAGAAAGTTCTCTGAGCTTGCAATCTCTTTCCCTGGTAGGAACTTGCCTTACAGTGCACTTTTACTACCTGAAGGATCAGTTGGCTCCTCCACCTGGCTTTGGTCTATTCACGTTAGTCCCACAGCCATTTGTTGTCCATAATCAGATTGGAAGGCAGTCTCTGCCCATATTGCCCCCTTAGATATCAGAGCTGTATTAACCCTAAACCTCACCATTACCTGAAGTTCTTCTTCCATTAGGAAATTGGTCCCATTGGAAGATTCCTTGAGAGGTCATGGGCTTTGAGTAACAATATAGAAATAAATTGTCATCTTAAGTACACTAGAGTTGGTTTTTTTAAAAACCACCAAACTCCCATCATGATACACGACATAACTCCAAATCACGGAGACCCACAAACAAATAATTTTTTTGGGGACAGGTCCTACAAAACTTTAAGAAGAACACCTTTTTTATCAAATGAATGTTGAAACAACTCATTAGTCTTCTGCTTAGACTTCTTAGGAGCCTTAGCTTAGCTTGCTCCAATGTTATACTACTCTAAATATGGGGATTGTGTGTAACTATATTGTGTAAACACATAAAAAGGAAGGAGATGTATAAGAAAATATGGAAATAATTATACTGTAGATCAGTGATCCCCAACCGGTGGCTAGTGAGCAACATGTTGCTCTCTGACCCCTTGGATGTTGCTCCCAGTGGCCTCAAAACTGGTGCTTATTTTTTAATTTCTGGCTAGTAGGCTGAGAGTCCACATAAGGGCTACCAATTACCAATAACATTCCATATTTTGCACCCCTAGGAACTTCTTGCGTTGCTCTCAAATTTTTTTTACATTTGAATGTGGTTCACTGGTAGAAAAGGTTGAGGACCCCTACTATAGACTCTTGACCTGCTGTAGTTATTTGGTGCACTGACAGCTCATGAACCTTGGACAATCATCAGCCTGTAATAGGTTCACTTTATTACTTTTACAACAATAGGATTCCTTATTGGAAAACTCATTATCCAGAAAGCCCAGAATTATGGGAAGGCAATCTCCATTAGACTCCATTTTAATGAATTCTCATTTTAATATTTCCCTTTTCGCTGTCACAATAAAACTGTAGCCTGTACTTGATGCCAACTCAGCTGCATGAATCCATATTGGTGGCTATATTTGCTTTATTCCGCTTTTAAAGGTTTGTTTTTTTATACCTCGAATGAACTCACAACTTGAATGGTATCTTATTTAGGAGAAAAACTGGAATGGAAAAAAACCTGATTCCATGAGTTTGAGTTACCGTTACCAAACCCAAAAACTTGAATCAATTTAAGTTTTCTGTGGAAAAACTCATATCTCTCAAATTATTCAAGTTTTCAGGCAAAACCCTTCAAAATAAACTCAAACATCATGGAGACTATTAACATCTTCAAATGGTTCAAGGGACCTCTGCCACTGACTCCTACACGACCTCGGCAGGTTTTAGATGGTGTATTATCCGATTCAAGCTATTTTCAGGGTCGGGGTATAAAATGTGAGTTTTTAAAGAAAAAAAATTGAAATATTCAAGTTTTTTTTTTTAACCTGAAAATGTGTTTTGACCAAAGAATCAACTCAGAAAACTGGAACATAACTCTAATCTTAATCAATAACCCCCTTTAGAGTATGGTGATCCAAATTACACAAATTACATTTATCCGTAAAATTACAGGTCCTGAGCATTCGGGATAACAGGTCTTATGCCTATATTATTGTAGTATAATCTTTGCTCTTATGTAGTGCTACTAATCCTACAAAGTGCTGTATGCAGGGTTATTCAGACACAGTACAGTGAGTAAAAAATAAACATGCATTTACTGTACATGACACCATTGCTCTAGCAAAAATATCCAAAGGGGAAGTCATGTACACCTTTATATTTAATTCATTCAGAAGTTCGGCACTGATTTTGGTTTTTTTTTTATAAACTACTTCCTCAGTGCACCAGTGCTTTAGTGGTGAGCACAAAGTTCCTCTTTAGTATTAACGGATACAGGAAAAGTGGCCCCTGCTGAGTATAGAAATAGCGCTATTGGTTGGGGAACATTTTTACTTTAGTAAAATAAGCCGCAGGTTAAGCCCCCTCCCAATATAGTGAACTCCATGGCAATAATGTAAATCATTATAGGACTAGTCAAGTCTAAGCAGTGAGCTAAACAACTTCAAGGGGATATATGTATATATAAAATCAGGGCCGCCATTAGGGGGGCACAGGGTGTACAAGTGTAGTAGTGCTGTACTTTTAGAAAGACAGCGCTGAAGCTGTGCCTCCCTTCTGAAGTCCCGAACAGCAGAATCCGGGAGTACCGAAAAAGTCAATGAGTCGTAGTCCCAAAGCAGTGGGTCCCAAAAGGAGCTGAAATTGAAATCCTGAAACGGCGAAAAGACCCGAAGTCAGGAAAGGGGCCAAAATTGAAGTCCACGAGTTCAATTCTACCGAACACCAATGAAGGTTTTTCTTTTCTTTTTTTTTTTATAAATCCCCTGGCCATCAATATATTATTTTAATGCCCTATGGGCCCCTTCCACCAATGTTTTAATTTCTGGGGCCCCCAATTTTTTTTTCAACTAGTGTGGGGCCCCTGGAAATTTAGTTGTGTGGGACCCTGTGATTTCTAATGGTGGCCCTGTATAGAATAATGGATGCAGGCACTACACGTCTAATATGTATGTTGTGCCTGGGTACAATAGCCAGAAAATAAGATACAATGTAGACAGAGGATCACACTCACAGGACTTAATGCAGAAATTACAGGCTAAAGGACCCATACACAGGCCGATAAAAGTCGGATTCCCTCCATTCTGATCTGATCGTTGGGCCCTAGGGCTCAAGATCGGATCAGCCCGATATTGCCCACTTCGATATCATCAAACGAGCAGATCTCTGCGTCTATGGCCACCTTAAGGCACTTTGACAAAGGCTAAGAGTGCTAGCTTTCTGCTCCAATAACCACTGGAATTTCTGCATTAAGTCCATCTATTGGGATCCTCTGTCTACATAATATGTATATATGTAAATCAGTAAAAAAACTAATTTATTGGATCGACGACTTTTGAGGACAGAAACGTCAATCCAATAAATACATTTTTTGATTGAGAAATCCTGGTGGGCTTCAGCATTTTTCTATGGATATACAATTTTTGTGAATAGCACCCAGGTAGTTTTCCTATAAGTGTGTGCCTAAGCCTTTACAAGAATAGTTATAAATAAATATATATATATATATATATATATAAATAAAACTGTCCTGCTGCACCCCTTGTTCTCTGCAGAATAAGACAAATGCCATAATTAAAGATGCAAGAGAATGCACCAATGAGAATTTTGCCTACCAGCACTACGTCAGGAATATTACATACAGAAAGTACTGTGTCATTTTGGAATCATTACTTTACACTAGAATCAGACAAGAGAAAAAAGAAAGACATACTTGTTCAGTGCTGGGAAAATTAAGCTTCCAATTCCTAATGCAGGAACAAAGAACCTGGAGCCAGATTTACACAGATCATTGGAGGCTGCTTTACATTTTAATACAGGGAAGGTTATACTGATCTACAAAATAACTTTGCAGTTTGTCAACTCTGGGCACAGTTTCGATTTATAAGAATTAAAGGGGTTGTCCACCAAGGGAAACTGTCATGGGAAAACATTTTTTTCAAAACGCATCAGTTAAAAGTGCTGCTCCAGGTCTTCTGCACTGAAATCCATTTCTCAAAAGAGCAAACGGGTTTTTTCATATTCAATTTTGAAATCTGACATGGGGCTAGCCATTTTGTCAATTTCCCAGCTGCCCCCGGTCATGTGACTTGTGCCAGCACTTTAGGAGGGAACTGCTTTCTGGCAGGCTATTGTTTTTCCTTCTCAATGTAACTGAAGGCGTGACAGTGGGACACAGGTTTTTACTATTGAGTGCTGTTCTCAGATCTACCAAGCAGCTGTTATCTTGTGTTAGGGAGCTGTTATCTGGTTACCTTCCCATTGTTCTGTTGTTAGGTTGCTGGGGGGAGAGGGGGATATATCACTCCAACTTGCAGTACAGCAGTAAAGAGTGATTGAAGTTTATCAGAGCACAAGTCACATGACTTGGGGCAGCTGGGAAATTGACAAAATGTCTAGCCCCATGTCAAAATGAAATATTAAAAAATCTGTTTGCTCTTTTGAGAAATGGATTTCAGTGCAACAATTTTTTTTCCCATGACAGGATCCCTTTAACTTTTAGTATATAGATAGCATTATTCTGAGACAATTTGCAATTGATTTTCTAATTTTACTATCTGTGGATATTTAGCTTTTTATTCAGCAGCAGTAAATGAGCAGCCTTACAGAGCATTTGTTTTCAAGTGGAGTCAGTGACCCCCATTTGAAAGCTGGAAAATGAAGAAGGCAAATCATTGAAAAACAATACCATTTAAATAATGAATCAATGAAAAAGTTGCTTAGAACTGGCTATTTTATAACATACATATTCACAGTTAACATAAAGGTGAACCACCCCTTTAATGCAAATAAGAGGTAAACTGCACCACACCACCATGTTCTTATAAAACATAACCTTAAACTGGACAAAATGTTCTTTCATGAGCGGTAGCAGCGACCTGTTTCTGGGTCTAGCTTACCCTTTAGCTGGCGGTGCATCCCATTTACATACACTGAATCAGATAATTTGTTAGCCTCACCCTGCGCAATACCGAAACAATGTTTTTGCATGTTGTTAAGGATTTCCTTTCAGGAAGTGGCATGCACCCTGCCTCATTTATTTTTCTCTTTGCACAGTAAGAGCTGAAAAGGCATTTTTTGGGTAATAGCTCTACACTAAAGAAAGCCATATGTACTGAAAATCAATAGGAATGTGTCTGTATTCACTGGAGTAATTACCTAAACAGCAGACTCCAAGGCTGGGGGGGGGGTCGACCCTGCTTCATCATAGTCCCCCTCCCCATCCATCTTTTACCTTTCAACTAGCATTGCAGTGGTGGCATGAGCGGGGGGGCAGCAGAAGAGAACTGTTTGAGCCAGGCCCACTAAATAGATTTTTTGGCAGGGAGCATGACACTCCCAAGTTACACCACATCAGGGCAGACACAAGAAATCCCTGGACAAGGGGGATCATCACTTAAGTCGTTCCAGCTGACGGACGTCACCCTTTCCGATTAGAAGAAAAGAGGTTCTGCCTAAATATTTGGAAGGGGTTTTTTTTTTTACAGTGAGAGCTGTGAAGATGTGGAATTCTCTCCCTGAATCAATTGTACTGGCTGATACATTAGATAGCTTTAAGAAGGGGTTGGATGGTGTTTAGCAAGTGAGGGAATACAGGGTTATGGAAGATAGCTCATTATACAAGTTGATCCAGGGACTAGTCCGATCACCATTTTGGAGTCAGGAAGGAAATTTTTCCCCCTCTGAGGCAAATTGGAGAGGCTTCAGATGTTTTTTTTTTTGCCTTCCTCTGGATCAATGAGCAGTTAGGCAGGTTATATGTAGACTTAAAAGGTTGAACTTGATGGACGTGTGTCATTTTTCAACCTAACTTACTGTGTTACTCAACAGGACAGTACCTCAGGCTGGTGTTATTGTTTAGTGAGAAGGAGAACTAGTCCAGAGTCTAAGGTTAGAAATTATAATCACTGGGGAGCTAGCACACTGGCACTCCAGTGATTAACCATTTGCTTGTCCTGTAAAGGATATTCTATTCATTAGTGATGGGTAGGGGGCAGGGTTTTGCCTCGGGTACCTGCAACCTTAGGCTCGGCTCTTAACTGTAAAGCTCTCAGCAGACAGTAACCGTAACCTTCAACATTTACAGGAAACAGTGACCTTATAACCTGCCTATTAATAAGATATACCTCCCTATTTCAGCTCATTCTTTTGTATCTGAGCTAAATATAATTTTGCCCAAATATACGTTTACTTTATGTTTTCTCCAGTAATATAAAGATTAACTTTTACAGCTTTTTGTTTGTAAATTATCTTAATTTAAAATGAGGAAGCAAACAATGATTTTCCCAGCTAAATATAATTTTCTTGTTCTTTTTGCAGATATCCCCTTGGCTGGTTTCACATGAATACATTTTCAGAAATGCACACAGTAAATACCCCACCGCCCAAAGTGCAAACGCTTGTGATTACGGCACTGTACATTCCACAACTAGCAGAGCACGTCTGCGTCCAACCACATGTGAACCCTCTCACCCATTCACTAGATCACTGTCACTCCTACATAACCCTGACATATAGAATGTCAAGCCAAAGATATGTATGTTTTATGTGTTCACAATCATCTAGCTATACCTCAATATTAGCCAATGAAACATTTATATATACTTACAGGACTGCCCCCCAGGGATGACATAGTTGGCCAGCTTTTCCTAGGGTTTTATATATGGAACTGATAATAATTCCTACTATGATTCAGGCAGGGACATTTTATAAAAAGCCCATAATATATAGTACAGGATATATATATATATATATATATATATATATATATATACTGTATATGGCACAGGAGACTGCTACTTTGAGAAGTCACCCTTCAATGTGGTTAAAGCAAAGCCCCTTTATAACAAGTTGTAAGAATAAACTCAAATGCATGTATAGGTGCACTGCACAGCATATTCATGGGTCCCAACCCAGCCAATTCACCATAATGCAGTTCTGCTATAAAAAAGGTGTTTTAAACAAATGCTGTGAATGAGGCAAAAATGTTGATGTTTCCTATACGTACACAACATCATCTTCTTGGAAGGCCGTTGATTGACTAATTAGGATTCTGTCATCAATGAGATATGATCTCTATTCAACCAGTCACTTTTTATTGGTGACAAAAACACCTACAGCTTTCTGTTAATCATCTGTATTAGAAAACCAGTTGAGCGAGCCTTTTAATGTAGGGTACTATTATGTATCTTTTGAACTGGCCATGCCCCTAGCAGTGTAAGACCATACGTTGTGCTTTACTAGGACATGGTCAGGAGGGCCACTGGGAAGTAATAAGAAAAAATGTTATTGCCAAGTTAGCTTAAAAGAGAAGAAGCCCCCCTACATCCTGATTCAACTCCCTCTACTGGCCCCTTCACTGCTTCCTCCTCACATAATAGTGTTCTACTAGAATAAATGTCCCATCCAGCAACACTGGCCTATGTATATGCAGAGTAGCATAGCAGAGCTCAGGGACGCTCTATACAGTAGTTTCAGTATCTTCCTGAAGTCAGAGCTGACACTTTAGCTTTTGGAGCATGCGCAGTTGAAGTGGGAAAGCTCCTCAATTACAGAAAAGAAATAAGCAATGGCAAAAAAATGAATTCTACAATCAAAGTAAATTTAAAAAATATTTCTTTTTTGAGAGACTCACCAACTGAATGAGGAGGTGCACTGCCCCAAGCCTTCAGCATAAGGGAGCGGACATCACCAAATTGTTTGTAGGGTAGGCACTCAAAGAACTATCCTCCAGGCAGTAGTAGTAAAACAGGTCTTTATTGAAGTCCAAGTGTTGATAACAGCCTTATGTGCTTCCTGTTCTCACAACACTTAATCAGCCTATGATTAGGTGTTGTGAGAACATGAAAGCCTAAGGCTGTTATCAACACTTGGACTTCAATAAAGACCTGTTTTACTACTACTGCCTGGAGGATTGCTCTTTAAATGCCTGCCCTACAAAAATACGGTAAATTTAAAAAATCAGTTGTAGCTACCCTTTAATCAGTGAACAGAAATAAATGATGGGTTGGACTGACCTCTATCTTATTACTTAAAGTCTTATTAGTATAAATACCATGCTAATATGATGGATCGTGGATACTAAATGGATACTGGATCCATCATATTAGCATGGTATTTATCCTATTTTCAGTTGCTCTTACCTTAAAGTCCCCTCCATGCCTCATGTAAAGTGGCTTGAAAAATAGTCCAGGGTCTGGTACTAAAACCCACACATTCTTCCATAACCTGAAGAAAGAGAAAGATAAAACAGAATGCTTGTTTGAATAACGTAGAAAGATCTTCAGAATAAGTTCCACAGTAATGTGTCTGAGGGTTCAAGCTCAAGCTCAGTTTATTTATAATGCTCCCATTTCCTCCCATAGTGCCTCTTTCAAATTGGTGCCACACAACATTATTGCACAGTTCTTCCTTAAATTAGGTCAGGTGGCAGCTGCAACCTATGTGCCATAAGACTTACAGCTTTTCTTCTGAACTACGACACTGGGAAATTGAATCATAAAATGTGCCACCTGCTAAGGCCCAACCTTTTTGCGTCACTGATCTTTTGCAGGAGGCATGCCAATTAATTGGAGTGGATGGTGTGGAATTCAAAAGCTGAGCTTCCAACTCATCTGCTTTATGTGGATATGGCTGTAGTATAATGTACTAATAGCGCAATAGAGGTAGTGATGTGGCTTCTTAGGCTTCATCCAAAATTGCAGAAAATGATTGCATCCAAAAAAGGAGAACTGAAGCATAATGTGTTTCACACCTTCACTATGGAGCAGATTTCCTCTGTGGTTTGGGCCCAGGAAGACAACAAGGGGGCCCATAAAATACCCTAATAGGATTCTTGAACTTGGAATGAGTCCTTACATCTATAGTAGTAGTAGTTTGTACTGTGGAGGTTCAGCACAGTGCGGAGATCAGCAGCAGGTAGAAAGTTTCACTGAGGAGATTGTTGCTCTTAAACACCAGTGCACATCCCCAGCTTCACCCATTCAGTTGTATTGCATGGTTCCATTTGGGTGCCAGACACAGGGAGCAAGTATACTCAGTAGTGTTTAGAGATGTAGTGTCCTCTGTGAAACTTTATGCCCACTGCCAATTGTTACATTTAAGGTTGGGAAGGTGGATGGCTACTACATTTATTAATACATTTAAAAAGAGCAATTTTTGACAAACTTTGGAAGTCTTTCTTGTGAACAAAACTACTCGAATCTCTAGTTATATGTGGTTTTATTTTCAAGCTAGAAGAACATGACACATAGCCTTTGCACTCACAAGTCAAATTTAAGGTTGCCGTATTTTTAGAGGATTCTTGATCCCAATATTTGATCAAGTGGTTACGTGATCAATTTGGTGACCAGCCTTGTCATTGGCGTCTGCTGAGATATCAGAAGCTGATCAGCTTGATCCCATTAGCTTACTTATCTTCCAGAATATAATAATATTTCCCATCATGGTCACAACCATGTTCCTTTCTCCTGGCACAGATGGGGGTGCTTATACATAAGAGAACATTTTAATTAGGGATGCACTGAATCCACTATTTTGAATTCGGCCAAACCCCTGAATCCTTCCTGAAAGATTTGGCCGAATACCAAACTGAATCCGAACACTAATTTGCATATGCAAATTATGAGTGGGAAGGGGAAAACATTTTTTACTTCCTTGTTTTGTGCCAAAAAGTCACGTGATTTCCCTCCCTGGCCCTGATTTGCATATGCAAATTAGGATTTGGATTCAGGTTTGGCCAGGCAGTAGGATTCAGCCGAATCAGAATCCTGCTGAATCCTGGCCGAATCTCGAACCGAATCCTTGATTCGGTGCATCCCTAATTTTAATGGCCAATTCCTCCTAGTGCAATACAGACTAGGTTTAAGTCCTAGGCAAGACTATCTTATGGTGATTAAGAAACAAGAATCATCAATAAGAAAACTCAGGTCCTCATCCTTCCTCAGATACTCACCTCTGTGGCAGTTTTATAGGCTTACAGGACAATATGATGATTATTACAATTCCACAGACTAAACACAATACAGAGGCCGTTGACTTTGTAAATGTCCAGATATTTCCACTGATGTTTTCTATAAAGAATAAAAAAAAAAGAAAAGATAAGATATGTGCTCCTTCCTTGTATAACCCCAAAGAGGGTATAATGTGCATGCTATAACTGCCTTAACTGTGGCAATCTTTGTTACATAGCTCACTTTTGCTACAGGTATGGGATCCATTATCTGGAAACCCTAGATCCAGAGAGCTCCGAGTTACAGGAAGGAAATCAATAATTCTAATATATAAAAACAATTTCCTTTCTCTCTCTGTAATAATAAAACAGTACCGTGTACTTGATCCCAACTAAGATATAATTAATCCTTATTTGAGGTAAAACTATCCTATTTTATTTATTTAACGTTTAAATGATAGTTTTGTAGATGTCAATTATGAAGATCCGAATTACTGAAAAACCCAGGTCCCAAGCATTCTGGATAACAGGTCCCATACCTGTATTAGTGAAGCCACAGATGCTACAATACACAAGGGGAAAAATTCACTGAAATTCGCTAGCGTTCACGGCAATTCGCCAGGTGAATTTTCGTCAGTGCTACGCAAATTCACTAAAGTGCAAAGTTACGCTCAGGTCGGCGAACGGTAGCGAAGTTGCGCTAGTGCTACTTCGCCAGGCAAAGCGCAGTTACGCTAGCGATGCCTAATTTGCATATGTCGGGAACTTAAGCGTATAATAGAAGTATATGTTACAGCCACTACATTCCACTACACAAGCCCAGAAAACCTTTAATAAATTAAATAAAGTTGTCCTATTGCCCTACATGTGCCCCCTGTATAGTTGTGTTGCCATATGTTAGGAAATGTAGGGGGGAAGGAGTGTAACCCCCCCAAAAAAACGATCTTTTTCAGACTATCAACCTACAATGGTAAAACACGCCAGCTTTTTTTGGGACTTGGGAAAAATTTTCAATTTTTTTTTCAAACTCCTATCTATTGTATTGAAGTCTAACGCAAGTGGTAAAGTTCAGTAAAATTTTGATCTTAGTGAATTTGCGTAATTACGATCCTTCGTCAGTGCGCAACTTCGCCTGGCGTAAGGGTGCGAAGTTGCGCAAGTCTATCTACTTCGCTAGCGAAAATTCGCCAGAGTCGGTGTTAGTGAATTTGCAAAGTTGTGAAATGACGTCTCTCTGGCGAATTAGCGCTAGCGTTAGACGCTTCGCGCTTTAGTGAATTTGGGCCAAGGTCAGAGATAGCACATCCAATAACTACTGGGGGTGTAGAAATACAAAGTGAGATCACTGCCCCAGGGGAGGTTAAATAATTATTGTGGATGGAAATATTTTTATTTTCGCTTCACACACTCTGTTTAATGCAGTACAAAGAAGCATTATGGACTTTGCATGGACATTTTTTCACCATGATAAATTCTTCAGGCACAATAAAAAGCAAATGACAGGGAAGCTAACCCTCTTCTTCTCCTCCCAGGGGCATAACCCATGGATGTCACATACCCCCCAACCACAATTCTGCATTTTTATAGGCCTCTCAGCACCCCTATAGTTATGCTTCTGTCTACTACTAGTTTCTATACAGATTATATACAGTGATGATGCATAGTATAATAGAGTACTGTTTAGCAATTAAAATACTGTATATTCAGGTATGGGATCCAGTATCTTGAAAAACTTATTCCAGAAAACTCAGAATTACAGACAGGCCATCTCCCATAGACTCCATTTCATCCAAATTTTTTTTAAATGATTTCCTTTTTCTCTGTAATAATAAAACAGTACATTGTACTGGATCCCAACTAAGATATAATTAATCTTTATTGGAAGCAAAATCCGTCTATTTGGGTTTATGTAATATTTATATGATTTTCTAGTAGACTTAAGGTATAGAGATCCAAAATAATGGAAAGATGTTATCCAGAAAAACCCCAAGTCCCAAGCATTCTGGAGAACAGGTCTCATACCTGTGTAATTATTAAATACTGTATAAATACTAAATAAACCTATTTTATATGACAATGGTGCATATTTCCCCTTTATGAAGACATTAAAAGGGATTTCATAACTTTATAAAAATAATCCATAAGCCTTTTCTTTTTCAACCAATATCCCAATAGTTTTTTTATATTTGACTGCACCTTTACCATTGGTCGTCCATTGAACAGTATTGCTCCACTCACTCCAGTCACCCAGATAGATGGAAGAGTTTTTGGGCTTAGCACGAACACGAGCAACGTAACCTTCAGCATTCTGGAACGAGGACTGCAGGAGAACAACGCTTTTCTCATCCTCGAGGATGTGAATGCACTTCTGCTTCTGTAGAGCACATTACAATATTATATATATATACTGTATTTCATTTTTAAGTAGCTTGGGCTTAGAGATCTTTGCTTCTCACCTCCCAAGATTCATCTGTCCTCTTGTAGCTAAGTTCATAGGCCAGCTCGTTGGCCTGTAAGTGCACTTCCATCTTGTAGGCAGTTTCCCAGGAAAAATTGTAATTTTCAGAAATCCGCACAGTGAGATTATATGGCGCCCTTGGTACAACTGGTAAAAGAAAAATTTCAAACATTACGATAAACACGGCATGATTAAATGGGTTGTTCACCTTTGAGTTTACTTTTCATATCACGTAGAGAGTGGCATTCTGAGAACATTTGCAACTGGTTTTCATTTTTTAATTATGTGTGTTTTTTTTTTTTAATTATCTCACTTCTTCAGCATCTTCCCAGTTTGGTGATTCAGCAGCTATAGGGTTGCTGTGGTCCAAATTACCTTACCAACCAGGAAGTGGTTGAATAAGAGACTTCTATATGAATTGAAGAGGGCCTGAGAAAAATAAGTCAAAAAATAACTACGTTTGTAGCCTCAAAGAGCAATAGTTATTTTGGCTGCTGGGGTCAGTGACTCCCATTTGAAAGCTGGAAAGAGAAGAAGAAGGCAAATAAATCAGAAACTATAAAAACAAAAACCTTAAAAGTAGCTTAGAATTGACCATTCTATAATATACTATGGGGCAGATTTACTAAAACCTCTGATGAAGTGCCAGATGGAGGCATGAAACGCGTCAGGTGACATGTAACAAGCATGGTAGCTATAGTCAATTGAAACCTGCTCTGTTTTAACAATGCTTGGAAAATAAATTGTGTTTTTTTTTTCACTTTTTCAATCCGGTTTTGGTTCTTTGAAAGCACCCATTTACCTACCTGTATCTATGCGCTATAATTGAGGCTGGAACGGAGTCCAGCAAATGGGTTGCTCCAAACTGGAAAAAATGCAGTCTGACTAACATGTGATATTTGTTGAAATGTACCAGATTTACTAAATTCACATGAATGATTTGAAATTGGATCGAATTTTCAAATAGATTTGAATTTGAAATTTCGAATATGCAAATTAGGTAAATTTGAATTCAGTAAATTCGATCGAATCGAACGATTCGAATAAAAATCTATTCGAATACTCGACCATCGAATTACTTCCCCTTAAAATTTTTATTTGACTGCCTAGTTCGCCAGTTTCAATCTGCCGAAGTTGTTTGGCCGAATTTTGATCGAATAGTAAAAATTCAATTGAAGGGTTAAAATCGTTTGAATCGATCGATTCGAACGATTTAATCGATCAATTTAATTTTTACTATTCGATCGCTCAACCAATTGAATAGCGGTAAAATCCTTCGAATTCGAGGGATTTTACTTCCCTTCTATTCACTTGGTTGAATTTCGAATTTTTTTAAACTCGAAATTCAACCACTGATAAATCTGCCCCTTTGAGTTAATTAAGGTTAATTAAGGTGAAGGTAAACTTTAAAGTGTATATTAATTGGGCACTGTCTCTGTGATTATAGCGTAATATTAATAACATTTTCCAATTTCAAATTTCCCGGGGAAATCGCATGCCCAGTAGAGCAAAGTAGCTAACTTTTTCGTTAAAGTTCCTCTATCCACTCTACTGCGCATGAGCAGCCCTGAGAAGACGAGGAAGCGAACTAGTGTTCGCTAGAATAAGACCGATGCGGTTATCGGCTGATAGGAGCACCAGCCCAGGGTATCAGATAGGTAAAAGTAGTTACTTGGTGGTGCCCAACATTTAGCAACCCAAGTGTAACATTCCTTTCCTTCTCCTTTAAATAAACAGACATTCTGGTCACTTTTCATTTAAAAACGTACATGTTTTACTTAAGTAGAAAGGTCCACACGTCTGACTGGTATTCATTTTGTCATTAATGGGTCCATTCATGGAAATCATATAAATGTCATCAGCACCAAAATTTTCCATATCCTCATTGCAAGTATACACGAATTCATCAGTCTGAACAAGATCGCAGAAGGTGTTTTCTAGGTCTTCAGTTGTCCTAGAGCAAAACAAATACCACATAAAATCAGATCAACCCTTGGCTGGAACCATAGGGATCAAACATAGTTAGAAGATGGCATATCATATCTGCAGCTTTCTACTGTATTAACTAAGGGGCATATGGGCATCCCTTGGATGGACCCTAGCCTAGCACAAAGTGCTGGCTGATGTATTGCACTGGGGATCCTTGTACTCGGTCTATATCAGAGGTCAAAGGCACTACGATCCTTAAAGGAGAGTTCAACCTGTAAGGGGAAAAAACCCTCCGCTGTGTATGCCCCTCTCTCCTGGCCTACCTGCCCCCCAAATGACCCTAACTTGTTACTTACCCCTCCTTCCAGGTCCTGTCACAGGCGCCATCTTGACCGGCGTTTTTGGGCGTATGTGCAGTACGAGCGGAGCTACAGCACATGCACTGAAAGTTACGAAATTTCAGA